>JALMGF010000213.1:1160000-1421594 GCA_023333645.1 Sceloporus occidentalis
CCTAAACCTTTACTGCCGTCTGAGCGAACATGTCAGTTCAGCCTACATACTTTAATAAACCTTATTAAACCTCCATATTGTAAACTTGCTAAATCATTGTATACCTGTTGTTGCGCGAAACCATCCAAATGTGTTCTGGGTGTATTGTTTCTTATTGTTTACCCTGTCTTGATTACTTAGTTTGTTACCCATATCCATTATGAACCTTTTGATACTTGATTTTATCTCTATCTCACAGCAGTAATCCTTTTGTACAACAATAAGTCTCCATGGACCACCAAAGGTCAACTCTGAAACCAAGCCTTAAAGCATTGTGTTATTGTGCTTAGAAAGGCGAAGCTGATCAACATTTGGACATAAATGATTTATTAGCGAAAAAAAGGCGCAGACCGAGTCATTTTCAATCTTAAAACACTCAGTTTCCATTGTTGCTTTGTAACATTGAGCTTTGGTAATATTTATAATATTTGTAAACATCGCTGCCTCCAATTCATAAAATGGCCGCCGGTATTTATTGTAATGCCCACACTGGTAACTAAAATTGCTGTCACGTAAAATATCACATACAAACGAAGATATGCATCTTTGGTATGGGCAGTGTGGTATTACCTATGTCCTTTCATTAAAGTTTTACTGTTTTTAATGTTATTTATTTCATTTTTTTCTCACTAGGGTTGTCCTTTAAATACTGCACATCCAGTCGCTAATACATGATTAAGGCAAGACACGAATTGTAAAAAAAAAAACACCACAAAACATTTATCATCTGCATATGTTGGTTGGGATCTTTAATATGGCATCATCTACATAGGAAATTTTGGACATCTTGACAACAGGGGTACGTAACATTGTGCTTGAGTGCGTCATTTTGCCTCCTACGCACATCTTAAATGTGACAGCTCAGCACAGTAACTACTGTTTTCGGGGACAATGCAATTAATTAAAGGAATAAAATGAAAGCTCTGCTACGAAGTAGGTGTATATTCTGTGAGGTACAGATGTAGCTGTATGTTCCCATTCTAACATCACAGCCCACACTGTCAAGAGAGAAGATGAGCAAATCGCTTGCACAGCAGGGATCTGAAAACATATAATATCTTATAACTTAAAGTAATAGAGCAGTTGTATCACTAATAATACTGTATGATTATATATCCCCTATCTTATTTTGTGGTACATAATAAAAGGTATTTGTATCATTCATTGCTGCTTGTTCTGATTTTCTTCCAAAACACCTTCCAAGCAAGCACCCCAAGGAACGTATGGTGCAGTACGGGTTACAAAGGTTATACTTTTTTTACTTGGTTTGACATTGCAGTATCTTGGGAATGAAAGACTTAAAGTCGGTGTCCCAGGGACATTGAAAGTACTTTGTAAGAAAATATGCAAGAAACTACTTCTCATTCATCCACATCCCTTTATGTATTTAAATATTTATATTCCATCCCCTCTCTCAATCTTGGATGTTTATCCAGCAAACCATAAATAATTTTAGTAGCACTTCTCTAAACTCTAACCAGAATGTCCATATTCTTCTGGAGGTCGGGGGGGGGGGCAGAATTCAACACAATACTCTAGGTGGGGTGTGACCGGAGACCTGTAAAGTAGGAGAACCACCTCCCTCTCATTGCTACTAATGCTTCTAGCTATACATTATTTTACATCCTCAGAAATAATTACATTATTTTGAATTTATCAACATAAAACTGTAGATGCCACACCCTCGACCATTCTAATTTACTAAAATCAGCCATTTGGCTTATTCCACCAGGAACATGAAAAAGTGGGGTTCCATGTACCAAACTCTGAGGTGCCACATTAGTAAGGAGACCTTTGTAAATATATGTTTTATTGTTTTATCACAACAACAGAACAAGAAATCAGTGGGGAAGGGAAAACAAAGGGGGAAAACAGGGCCCATAAGTCCACAGAGTACAGGCAGACATAGAGCCCAACGCAGTGGGCCAACATAGTCGAACACAGGGCATATACAGCGGTAAGAATATTGTAGGAAGAAAACACATTGTTCATCACATTGACATACCAAAGGTAAGGTACCAAAAATCGTGTCGACATAGATCCGCCCAGGCATAAACTGTAGGTCGAATAGGGGGCCTCAGGGACCGATCAAAATAGGACATGATGGGGGTAAGTGTGGAGGCGCAGAGATGTAGCATCCCTGACATAACAAGGGAAGGACACGGGGAAGGATGGCACACAAGAAGGAGAAGAGAGGATAAACAGGAAGGAGGGAGAGAAGAAAAAAAAAAAAAAGGGGGGGGTGCCCCCAGAAACCAGCACAGCGCCGCACCCCGAAAGCGACCCCTCACACGAGCAACAGGGCCCGAACATCGGGGCTCTCAATATATTCCATCCAATAATACCACATCTTCCGATACCTCTCACTTTGATCATCAGAGGACATGGCCAACTCCTGATATGTTCCACTTTCAGGATCCACTCCCGAAACGAAGGCAGCAGAGGATCCTTCCAGTGAAGCAGGATTAAGGCTTTCGCTGCGTTCAGAAGGTGAGGCACTATCGACTTCCTATAGCTAGAGACCGATTGGTCAATATGATGCAAAAGGAAAAAAGCAGTCGAAAACGGTACCTGACGGTCCGTGAACCGGGGCATGAGCGAATGGATCTGACGGCAGAATGGAACAATCCTCGGGCACTTCCACCATAAATGTAAAATCGTCCCTACCTCGGAGCCACATATCTGGCACATCTGGGAAGGCAGCATGGAGAACGTCAGGGGACCTATACCATCGGGTCAGGAGTTTGTAAGAGGTTTCTTGCAGCTTAGTACTGCGTGAGCTTTTATGGGTGAGGAGAAAAATTTTGTCCCAGTCTTTCGAGCTTAAAGAAACCTGCAGCAGCTGCTCCCAGAAGCCTTGAAAACGTAGCGGGACAGTGAGTTGCGTCCGTAAAAGAAGTTGGTACAATATCAAAACACCATGTGGAGGGAGGGATGGGCCAGTGCATAAGAGCTCAAAATTAGTAAGAGCACGCGCCATGGTATGTTTGCGAGCGGATTTAGAGAAGAAACTCAGCAACTGACAGTAGTGAAATTTATCGAGGGTGGTGGGCGGTCTGCCTGGTAGAATCGTATCTAATGGTCTCAACCTGCCATCAAGTAAGAAGTCGGAAATTGGAGCTCTGTCCGTCAGCGTGGTAGACAAAAAAGGGCCAGCAACCTGTCCCTGTTGGAAGTCAGGATTATTTCTAATGGGCGTCAGGGGTGAGGGATACGTCGTCAGAGAGTGCAATAAATCCAGCGAGTGTAGTGCGAGTAGCGTAGCCTTCACAAACGGGTGGGTGCGGGCGAAAGCTCGGGAGTGATGACGTGGCAACCACAAGAGGTGGTGCAGGGGTACAGAAATCGCCTGGGCATCAATACCAACCCACAATTTATGTGCAGGACGATGGGACCACTCCAGGGCTCGCAAAAGGTGGCAAGCCTGAAAGTACTGGGGGCACCCTCGAGACGATATGAAGCGCAGAAACATGGAACGGCCCGGGGGATCTCTATCAGGAGAGACTGGAATAAAAATAAAAGCTTGGGCAATATAGCCATCTTCAGGGTGTTAATTCTCCCAAACCACGAAATATGTTGAGGGGACCATGCGTTGAGGTCCTTCTGAATAGCAGACAACAGGGGAGGGAAATGATGGCGATAAAGCTCCGACAGGTCTCGTGTAAGCCAGACACCCAAATACCTCAGCTTCCCCTCACACCATTTGAAGGGGAAGCTGGAACACAAATGCAGAGCGTCAAGTGTAGACACATTAAGGTTCAGGATCTCAGATTTTGAATTATTAATTTTGAGATTAGCCAAGGCCCCGTATTCTTTGAACTCACGGAGTATAACCGGGAGCATTAGCCGCGGTTGCGTGATAACAAAAAGTAAGTCGTCGGCATAACCCAGGACCTTGTGCATGACGTCACCAACTAAGAGGCCCCGAATGTCCCCGTTCCATCGGATGGACTCCATGAAAGGCTCCAGAGAAAGAATGAAAAGTAAGGGAGAGAGCAGGCAGCCCTGTCTGGTCCCATTCGTGATAGAGAAGGAGTCAATTAACACTCCATTAACACGCACCCGAGCCGAGGGGCGGGAATATAGGGAGGAGACCCAGCGCTGCATATTTGGTCCAAACCCAAATGATCCAAGACCGCAAACATAAAGGACCAATCCAACCTGTCAAAGGCTTTTTCAGCATCTGTTAACAGGAGGATGGTTTCAGTCTTGGAGGAGATCGCATAATGCATTAAATTCACCGCTCTAAGCGTACTATCACGGGATTCGCGTCCCGGCGCGAAACCTGTCTGATCGGGATGTACCAGGGACGGGATAAACCGTTGCATACGAGTGGCCAAAATTTTTGAAAATAATTTGAGGTCTGCGTTAAGCAGGGAAATGGGGCGGAAGCTACTGCATTGCTCCAAATCCTTGCCCTCCTTGGGGATCAAGGTGTGTGGGTGAATATCCCTCCACTCAAATAGAATTAAATGAGCACGCCATCCGTGGCCCCAGGACATCCATCAGCCTCCTGTAGTAAATCAAAGGGAGTCCGTCTGGGCCAGGACAAGCTTAGATGCCTTAACTGCCACCCCCAGTTCAGCTAAAGTGATAGGGGCCTCCATACTATCCGCCTCCTCCACAGACAACTTCCTCCGCAGCATTCTGGAAAGATAAGCACGTATTTTATCAGACCGGGCAGCCTGATCAGCAGACGAATGGGCACCAGACAGATTATATAGATTAGAATAATAGTCCGTAAAGGCAGACATAATCTCATTGGGAAGCCTGCGGTGGGAACCGTCCGTTGAACGTATCTTAGGGATATAATATGGTCGGCAGCGAGTTCTCAGGGCCCTAGCCAAATATTTACCAGGTTTCATAATAAAGGGCCCTCAGCTTCAGAAAAGAGCGCCTTGCTTTAGCGACCAACAACAAAGAGAGGTCCCTACGCAGAAGAACCAATTGCTGGAAGGCAGCATCAGTAAGAGAACCTTTATGGGCCTGCTCTAACGTCGCGATGTCGTGATATAGTTTCCCTAGGGCGGACGCAGCAGCTTTCTTGCGTTCAGACCCAACCTTTATGAAATGACCGCGAACTACGCATTTATGAGCCTCCCACACAGTAAGAGGGGAAAAGTCCGGGATAGCATTATCCGTGAAATAGTCAGGAGGGAGTGTGTGTCAGTCTGAACTATCGGGTCCGTAAAGAGTGATTCGTTAAGACGCCATGTCGTCGCTGCAGGTCGGGTCAGCGTCGAGGTCAGAGACAATATCAACGGTGCATGATCCGACCAGGTAATCAGACCATAACGGGCAGACAGCAATTTGGGGAGATGGTAGTATGGCAGGAAGAGATAATCAAGTCTAGTATAGAGTCTCCTGGCCGTGGAGAAAAAACTGTAGTCCCTATCGCAGAGGTGAAGCGCTCTCCAGCAATCTACTAGCTGAAGATTATGAAGTAGAGCTTTCATTTTTTGGGAGACATGCGGGGGAGTGCAGCAGTGTCCTTCAGAAGTATCCAGTCTGGGTTCAAAAGCCACATTGAAATCTCCCGCCCAGGATTAAGAGACCCTGACCTTTGTTTGAATATACACGTTAACTACAACCTTCTGTCTTCTGTAACAGCCACTGTTTTATCCATTCAATTATTTTAACATCCAAGACCAAATGGAATTCTTCCATGACTGGGAGAGTCTTACCGAAATCCTTACTGCTCCTCCCTGGTCTATTATTTTAGTTACCCAGTAAAAAAAATATATATTTAATTTTAGTTAGAATGCGGTGAACGTGACGTGAAGATTTAGGTTTGTTTGCTTCTGAAGAACAGTGACTAAGGAGGAAATCATCCTATGATAAGATTACTTAACTTTCCACAATAAAACCTCAAAGAGGATAAAAGTGGCGTGTTGGCTTAGTTGCTAAGTAAATATCCCTTGTTTTCATTGTTTTTATATCATGTGAGTTCCTATCAGTGTTTGCCAAATAAGAAATATCAGAAATGGCAAATCAAATTTCAGTTGCAAAACAACTTATCATGAAGTATCGTTGAAAGCAAAAATGTAGTATTTGAAGAAGAGTCCTTGTTAAGCTTAAATTCCATTCGAAATATAAAAAAAATATAAAGAAATATAAATGAGACACATTGTGATCTATAAAGTCTCTGTATGTTTTTTATGTTACATAATCACTTTTATTTACGCAAATTCAATAATGTCCACTAAAACGGTAAATTAGGAATGGAACGTGATCTGTTAAGGATCTTTTTAAACATATTTCATATTGGTCTTCTCTGAAAAGAAACATGCGCACATACAGTCTCATTACCTACTTATATAGTTGTCATTTGCAAGTAATGAAATTTGGTAAGAAAATATATAATAAATAAAGTAACCCAATTTTTAAAGCAAAATCACAGAACATTCTTCTTCAGCCATTTATAAATAACGCAATGGCCAACACACAGTTCTGGTCTGTACAAATATAAATATGGCATCATTTTGCGTCATACTTTGCCCTCATAGCAACTGGAAACAGACTCAGATAAGTAAGTCTTATAAAGTCCATTAGATTTATATATCAATTATTTGTTATATTGATTTAAATGCAGTGTCAGGAGAAAGTTTATACATTTACAATGAAAAGCCTCATCTATTTCTGAAATATTTTACATATAGGCTTAAAGGCGTTTCAGAGGACAATTGGCTTGCCTGACTACCTGCTTAGTGAACCAAACCCAACTCTGGCTGATCTGTTCTGTATTCCTACCTGCTCAGCTGCCTATACCTGATCCTCCACACTGTTGGGCTCATCAAACTCCCCGTTCTCTTATCTTGGGGCTCAACAAATTCAACATTATTGTTTATTTAATCTACCATGGGCCTGTAGACACTGTAATTGCTGTGATAAACATACTTTGGAATTCTCCAGATTTCACCAGGATTCTCCAGGTGAAGCCCTGCTTACCTGGGTCTACGGGCCAGTTTCGTCTTTCTCTGGGCAGAGGAGTGGTGTTTGACCATGCCCGCTCCCAACCCACTTCACTCCCTGAAGTTAGACTTTTCACCATGTGCAGCTAGCTCTGTCCCATCACAAAGCTGCTACCCCAGAAAAGGGAAAGCTCTGGCTAGCCAACCATGGGATGTTCCAAGGTAATCCTAGAAACATAGAATTGGATACCAGATCAAAACCATTCGGTCCATCTAGTCTGCCCATTTTACCTGATGAAGACTCAAACCTTAATGACTGGGCTGTATGTGGTTGTGATTAAAGACATCAATATATTATGAGAAGGAATATGACAATGTATTTGAAGAAGATTGCAGAGAAAAAACTACAGTCAAGACTTTAAATGGGAAAATACATTGAAAGACTGATGTCAACGAGTTATCTCTGCTACGGGGTAAATTAAATGTCTATTTATTTTTTACATCTCATGGGACAATCAATTCCCAGCGGTACTATCAAAACAGCTGATTTGGTCTGAGTCTAGGATATATGAATAAATTGCTATACAAATGCATTTATTTCAATGTCTCACCGTTGGATTACATTAATAAAGCAATTATGGCCAGAGGAAATGTGAATCCATTGTCTGCTGGCTATGCTGTGGTCATTTATTGAGGTTATCTGTTATTCTAAAACATTATGTTCACTGAACAGGACATTTAAAGTTGCTGTTCCACTTAACTGTACTCTCTCGAAGGCATAGTAAATGATTCTTTCCTCTAAATTCCAGTGGCATATTTTGGCTGAGCGCTGCCTTAGGGCTGACCAAGGGTATGCCACCAGCTTGTACCATCTCTCACCTCTGCGTCTGGCATCTCCTTTTGCTGAGTGCAGGGACATGACATGCATTTTAAGCACACCCAGGGACGAGTACGTTTGCTAAGGAGGCTGTGATCTATGGAGCAAGGCACAGTTCACAATAGTGTATTTGGGCTATATGAGTATATGGTGTGGATAAGCCAAAGCAGTCCATGGATAAGTAGCCCCCAGGGAGCATGGTCCCACAAAAGGACCATCAGTAATGTGGCAGAGGGGCTGCTGCCTCCGTGGAACTGTGGCCGTAGGTGTAACGGCCTAACAGAATATACCCTTGCTGAAAGATGAAGCACATCTCTATATACTACGTATACTGTTAAGAAGCCTTCTTAGTTTTTTTATGGCAGCTACCTAAGTGTGCCTGTTTTTGTGTCATATTAAAAGTGCTCACACAAAAATTATGATAAAAATCATTGCTGTGAATGGTTTCAGCATTTTACTGTAGAAACACTACATTTTACAAGACATAAGGTCCATTTGGCTCATTTAGTCTGTCCTTTTTTCTTGGTGAATCCTTGGTCTCATCTTAATTTAGAATAGCCCAGCGCCTTTTCATGCAAGTTTGAATTCCATCACTGTATTAGCCTCTGTACCACTTCTGCTGAATTGGTCAGAATATAAAAAGTGAATCCGTTTTACTTACATCTCTTCAACATAATAGGCTTCCCCTCTAATTATAGGATCCCCTGCCCGTTCCAGGAAAGGGTGTAGACGGTTGGATGTTTTACTTAGATAAACATTCCATTTATGTCACACTTAAAACATACTAGATCACGACATAATATCTCTAGACCCTGTTTCCAAGGACACTTAAGATCTGCCACGATATGCAATGTACACAGTTAACGTTTAATAGGTAAACACCTAATATCCATTACTTTTTGAGATGCTGCTCTCTAATTGACCAATAAACAAGTGAAATGCCATTCATTGAGAGTCTTTAAAAGGTCAATAACTCCTTACTATCATCTGCCAAGACAAACACACATCAAAGCCTGAAACCAGCTTACACTTTGCCATTAACCATTTATGAACAAATATTTATAATACTAAGGAACCAGGAATATTTTTTTCTCAAAATGTGTAGATAACAGGGGTATAAAAGTATAGCTGCAGATGTGTACAATTATACATAACCTTAAAGCTAAGTCCCTATGTTTCCCTATGTAATCCTGGTTCCACTGTACCCCTGTAGCTAAGATAATGCTAAATAAGAAGTCAAACCGCTGGAAAATGAGCAGACTACTCAGTGACAAGAGGTACTTGGAAGTATGATAGCTGCACATAATACGTATCATTAGGTCTTTCAGGATTCCAATTATCTGCTCTGTAATTGGATGGTTGCTATAAGAATGGCACAGCTGTACCAGGCATGCCGGATTGGCCAGTCTCCAAATTCATGAAAACATTTTTTCTTCTGGAACGAGTACGAGTCTACCCGTAATTTGTTGAAGAATCGGTGAACTGTCACAGTCATGCTCACCATGTCTCGCATACAGATGTGTCCTAATCATGGACAGGAACTGCAATAAAATGAGGCCACCATCCCTGGTGGACATACTAGAACAGCACTGATAAACTCATTTAATACGATTAATGCCAAACACGTACCTAGTGCACCGCTGCATGTTAGAAATAAAGAACCAAGATGACAAGTACTAAGGGGATCTTTTTCACTTTAACCGTTTAAGAATTACTAACCCCCCCTGTGCTACTGGGATAAGCAGTGTCTTACATTTCAAACCTCTTAAGTGGTTAGTATGGCTGTCATTCATACAAACCAGTCATTGTAAGTTTAAAAGACGTATATATGAACACATACATGATTTAGGTACAGCTCTTTCTTCGCTACGATCCATGTCTGGTTTATCCAAACATTTCAGTGAAATACATAATGGTAATACAACTAATTTAGAAGTAATAGGCATAGAACGCGTTCACCCCCCTAATAGGGGAGGTGATTGGTCCCGTGCTCTTCGCCTAAGGGAAGCTTTTTGGATTTTATGCCTTGACACGAGATTTCCTGTGGACATGAATTATAGAAATGACCTAGCATATATTTATTAAACTTTATATATTATATTATTATTATTACGTTGATTTTTGTTCATTTGTTATACGTACTGAAATTATCATTTGATGTAGAATTTCCATGTGTACCATGATTTATATCAATTGCACCCGCTCCCTTGATTTGCTTTTGATTTGATTTGTATCAATTGCACCCGCTCCCTTGGTTTGGTTTGTATTAATTGCACCCACTCCCTATGTTGACTAATTATGGGTTAACGAGGGGGCGTGAGCATAGATCAATCTCTAGACAGAGTCATTTATATATAAGGTGCAGTAGCAGCAACATACTTTTAAGCCATGATTAAGAACCGTAAGGTTTGAAACGCGTTGGCGTATTTTTTCTCAATCACTTGAGCACATCTCTCTTTTTTCTCTTTTTTTGTCTATCATGTTTTAACTGGTCTAATTAAATTTTGAATTTTTAACCCTTATTTGTGGAGCTGGATCTTCTATCTAAATTGTCAAGCAGCATACTATTAATGCATAACATCTGACTACATCTGTACAGGGGACCTCTGAGGCCTTGAAAGCCTATGTGATATCTGGCTGTATAAATGCTGGTCCACTAAAAGGCATCACAAACAGCTTTTAACTATTTAAGGTAACTAAATCTAACTCAATTGGACATGATCCTATAGAATTCAGGAGTCATTTACAGAAAACATTTGGCTCATCTGCCAATTTTTACTGATCAGGATGGTTTCCATTCAGATGGCTTGAAGAGGCAAATGTTTTTTTATTTTTAGTAGTCAATATGGGACTTAATCAAAAAAGATTAGTCTACAGTATTTCTAAGGCACCAGTAAGATTATTTTTAACCCCTGTCAGTTACCTGCATCCTACATCTGACAGTACCGTGAATAAACATATGTACTACAGTCACATGGTTAAAATAAGAAATATCACAAACCCAATATATGAATATACCATGGAAAACCAGACTTTAATATTTAAACATTATACTTGTTCCAACCTTAATATCCCAAGTGTTGAGCCTATTTTCATACATAAATATGAGAGCATTACTCTCTGTGTTTCAACCAAAGGCTGCTATGAACATCAATGACGAGACCCCTTGTTGGTTGTAAACAAAAGTAGTGCAGGCGCCTCGTTAGAGTAACAGAGAAATAATATAAAATTATACCCAATTTCATTTAATACATCATTTTTGAGCAATACACTATTTTTAATTTTTTTTAACGTTTGTAGAAACCTAACGCGTTTCACCCACTTAAAAGGGCTTCTCGCAAAAAGAAATGTGTATTAAAAGGACTGTACTATTTTTATTCTCATACACAATATTTTTGGTAAGGGGGTTTTAGGGCATGAGATACTACAGTCTCAAATATATTAGTTTCCCACCCCTATCCTATTTTTAATGCATGGGAAAATGCATAAAAAGAGGCAGGGCTGAGTCCGTAAAATCCCTAAACCATCTGCCTATTATTTAAATGTATGCTTTTCTTTGCTTTAATCATATGGATTCTGCTACCAGTTTCGTGATGTCCTTTCAAAGTGTGTTATTTGAAAAGATCTGCTGTGTGTCAGACCATTGTGCATCTGATTACCATTGTTGTCGTACTCGGCGCTGGAACGTCTGCCCGGGCATCTGCTATTGTCTACTAGCTGCTGCTCTTATTATGCGAGTCTCACGTGCGTGTCCCCTTCGGCTCAATGCGATGGTCATGGAATGTCTTTTTGTCATTCAATCTTCGCTTACATTTAAATTACTTATGGCGACAGATTGTGAGATATTTGGTCCAAAATGAATACATCCTTCACGCTATAATAAGGACTGAATATTTTAATTTTAAAAGCGATCATTAGTAATGACTGTTTTTTTAATCTTAGCGTCTGGATAAATGTTTCTTTTTATTATTACAGTTTTTTTGTTAAAAAAAAAAGCATTTTTGTTTTCATTTGACTGCCATCTCCTGTTGAGAAAATTACTCTGCATCTTATTGTAAGGAAAACAACAGATTACACAATTGTTACATGTAAAATCTACCGTATATTGGCTTTATTGTGTATGATTTGGTGGCACATAAGTGGAACAGCCTCCAAGCAGAAGAGTTGGTGAGATAATTTAAACATGCATGGGACAGGATAAAGCTATCCGGAATCTACGACAAGATCAAGCACTGATTAAAGTTACAGCAGGAAAATGGGCCAAATGTTTTCTAATCTGCCGTCAAATTTCATGTTTCTATTTTGCGCATTTGTAATTTCCTTATATAATAAATGTGTATTATAATGTTTTACTTTGTACCGTTGAATCTTTATTGTTTACAATCACGGCCTCCAAACTGCTTCTTTGCTAATGCTCTACTCAGGGTTGACCTAACCATACAGATCATCTAAAACATCTATCTGGTGGAGGTGGCAGCTGCACCGCTATGGCCTGTCAATCATTATTATGTCAGTTAATGGGAAAAATAATGGGATACAAAAGGGACCTCTGAGGTCCCAAAAAGCTTATGTAGCTTTACATATGTTCCTCTATTGGCTCTAAAGAACTGTTTTAAGTCTTTAGAGCTTAAACGAATTTGTAAAATGAGTAGGCTAATAAATTGTCCAAAAAGCATAATCCACCAAGGTCCTTTGATACAACCACAATTTACCAATTACAGGAATAAAACTACATTTTTTTTAGAAACTTCTAATAGAAAAGAACTATTCGGACCATGTGGACCATGCAGTCTGCTGTAGAAACCTTAAACCTTGTTTGCTCTTGTCATGTTCAGGATGGCCTTTAATCTCCTACTGACCGCCTTTCCCAATCCCTGTGTATCTCCTCTCACTTTTTGATACCTATTTAGCTCTCAATATTGTCTTCCACTGGCTCTGCATTTCCTTCACTGATCAAGTCTGTTAGCAATGTTGATCAGATCATTTGTCCAGGTTCAAGTTTAGGAATTTGCACGATCCTGGCCTCACTTGACTATTCCATCCATGAAACCAACTGTCTGCTGTAAGTCCTAGAGTTTGGTCTTCACTCTTTTGTGTTCAAATACCATCTGTCATGTCTGGTTCAATACTGTTCAACAGAACTGTCTAGACTAGCCCAAGAGACTCAGGTCTAGGCACATGCTTAATATGCTTATGTGGTAGAGCCACCTCTGGTGGACTAGCACTCACCACAAAAAATATATCACAAACCATAAAAAACTTACTTCGAAGCACTTCTGCTTTTTTGCTTCAATCAGCAATTCAGCCAATCCTGGCAGTAACACAGGAAATATGTAGTTTTCCAAATATTTTCTAGGAGAACCTACATTACGGGCAGATAAGACAATATATTACAAGATGTTTTTAAGGAATATTTAAAGAGCAAAACACACAATACAAAATACACAATGATATCATTATATTTCTTCAATAACTGGACAGCTAGTTGTTTAAATACATGCTGATGAGATCTCAACACTCATTGAGTGTCAACTCTATCGAAGCACATATCAAAGTAGGCTCAAGATCCCCTCTACTGTTTGGGAGCTGAAAAGAGCATTTTTTGCAGCAAAAGAAAAACACCCTGTTAGAATTAATTCCCAGCTGGTTGGCCGAGACATGATGTGACATCATCAGCACATAACTGGCTTCATGTAAGCCAAAGTTATCTAGAGTTGATTGAAAGCTCCTCATCTCTTTATTAAGTAACTGTTGCTACCAACGTGACCGTAATGGGAGGCATAGCATTGAGTATTATGAGCTAAAACATGGAGAACAGGGATCTCCGGTAAAGTCTGCTCTTATTTAGTACAATTTTGTCCCTGGATGTAAAGCTGCTGGATCAAATAGCCCAGGGGTTTTAAAGAGGCAGCCATAGCAAAGACTTCTTTTCGAGTTCTCCAAGATTATACATAGGCTTGCTTAGCCCTCAGTATAGGCATTGCAAGAAATATCACAAAAGTGAAAAGTATACAGACATGCAAATATCTTTATGTAAGCCATATGTTAATCTACTTACATGTTTTTGGGTCAGGGAGTTTTATGCCATCGCTAACACGTCCGTCAAAATCATTGATCTGTATTTAAAAAAATACAAAATGGCTTCAATGTATTCATAATAACAAGAATTTTGCACGACTAAGGAGCCAGGATTGTTGGGGAAATATACATCAGCTGTGTAGGAGATTCTTTTTCAGTTTATCATAAAATTCCATACATTTTGGGTATAACATCCTATAAAGGTCATTCTTAAACGTTAGCATCATCAGATGTGGGCCAAATCTTTACGCAGTCCGTAAATAGCAGTGAACCCACAGGAAACCACCTGGGGATGCTAGTTTCAATTGGAACGTCCCTGATTAATGAACTCTATCCCTTTATGCGGGGGAAGCTCCAGAGCATTTGGGCTCAGGGGACTCGCCCAACTAAGCGGGCCCATGCTATACCAACCCAATACTCATCTTTCAGCCAATAACACTTATGACAGAAGCAAATAAAGCATTAAGTTATAACACTACTTAAAGTAACAGCCAGTAAAGCACACACAGACACACAAGCCGGACACGTGTAACAAGTAGCTAGGGGAGGTGGTGTATTCACATTGGGCGCTGTCCTAGGCCCGAGCCAGGCAATGCGCACTTTTAATACATGGTGTGCTGGGAAATGCTGAGCCGCCACAGCTTCCTTAGCGTAAGTAGGCGACTCTCCCCCGTAAGTGACCCATAGTGACGCGGTTTTGTAGCAGGGTGACTTCTGCCCATTTGGGCCTTAGCCAGCCTAGACCTGGGTACATTACTGGGGCAAAGGAAGAAGTCAAATGCATAGTGGCGGTTTCTGATGAATTCTTTCATGCATTTGCAAGGATGGAACATAGATATTCTGATGCAAAGTGTTTTCCATTCTGCTAATTGGACCCTTCCACTAATAAACACTCTTTTAAAACTATGTAGAATCTATTTTTACATATACCCCCCCCGTGTGTCACTCACACCAGTGTTACTGTAATTGACAGTCTAATTATTGACAGTCGCACATTAATGTTTGTACTTACAGAAAGAAATGGCTTTGCTTTAGAATAAAGACCTGGTGGAGGAGAAGGCTGCTCTTGTTCATATTCTACGATGTAAAAGAAAAATGAATTAGATATACACCCCAGAGTTTTATATACAGCATTACATTACAGTTAAAGACATGCAAGTTAACACTCCTGTCTGTCTCCAGTACAGGTGACACTACCGTATAAACAGGTCAGGGGCCTCCATGGATCTTTGGGGGCCTTCATCTGAAGTTGTAGAGAAGAGCCACATCCAAGTGGTAACGAATTGTCATAATGCACTTTGCCCGTATGCATCTTTTCAAACAATTGAATGTATGTATAGTATTTCCTAGTCTATGTAATAACTTATTTCTTGTGTTTGAGACGCCACAACAATGTTTTTGTTAATTGGAAGACATCCCAAAATTCATGAAAATTAGCTCATTTTCCATAATCATCCTCCACAGTCGCCCAACATATCGTAGTCACATATTTTCTCCCTAAGATCTTTCTCTGACTTCTCACAATCTTCCAACTGGAGGAAAAGGCAAACAGTATATATTTTTTAGATCGAAATGGCTCAGATCAGTATTCTGAAGAGTGGTGGAAGAAGAACCTTAAAACACGACTCTCGTATTGAGCACAATCCAGAATCTATTTAGACTGCGGGTCACAAAAACAGGTTTAAGGCCAGAAAGCAAATCATTAAATAAACAGTGTCATTCAGAACCTGCCATGTATTTATTCAGAGACATCCAGCTGCACGCATCTTCAGGGGCTAACAATGAACCCATATTGCAGCTGCAAAAGATCTGTAAACATCTAAGCTGTGTGCATTCATTGTATCAGCATGGGGAACGCGAGACAACAGCGAGCCATTGGCTAAGGAGGATAATAATCGGTTCAAGTCTCAGGGGGCTTATAATTAAAACAAATTGCATCCATTATGAAACCACAAATAGGATAGTTTGCCAACATCGTGCAAATGATTTGAGGAACACCTTGCCTCTTGGAAATTTCACTTACTGAGTGAACGGAACTAGTAAAGGAGGTTGGAAAGACAATGTCTCCAGAGAACACTGACAGTATTGTTACCAAGATCAAGGGAGTACAGTAAATCATAACGTATCGCTTGTCCACAATAGTAAGGGTTCTTTCAATATTGTCATCAGATCTGATTTTACTGTCGCTGTTTATAGAAAATGCATAGAATAAAATTACTGTTGTCCAGGTACATTTTTTATATTTTTTTCTAGCCTTCCTATCCAAACAATGACATAGTGAATACTCAGTGAAGTACCACTTAATGTATATATATCACAATATGCGGGTGGTGATCCAGAATCTGGTATTATCCCTTAAAATCTGCAGATATAATAATAATAATAATAATAACGCAGGGTTAATATACACATGGCGATTGCATGCCTGATCTCAGCAGGCCCCCTGACATTAAATAAATAAATGACCCTTTTCGGAATTCTGACTACATGAGGTACTGTGTACAGTATATAGCTATTAATATTAATAATATATTAATAGCATTCCAGTTATTATACAGTAATTAAACTCAATTCATTCCGAAGGGCATTGGCATTAAGATCACCCTGCGGGTGGCAGGGAAATACCTTGACATATTTGGTCCCATAAACGCCCAGATAATTTCTCTCCGGTGCTGGCTACAGCCATGGCCAGGATGCTGGTTGCTATAACAACACGTACACAACACACACCACTACCCAGCATTCCTCGGGAGCGTGTGCAGTGCTTGACTTCCGGGTTAGGCAGATGGAGACGCACGTGTTGTAGATCTGAGTCGCCGGTCAGAGAGAAGGTATTAAGAAACTTGATACTACATGATAATAAAGCCGAGTTACATTGAGTAGTGTTTACAGAGTGAACATGTTTACTCCACAGCAGCACATTTAGTTTGTTTCCATGGTGACTGATTATGGCTACCCCAGATCTGATCATATAAATGCATGATGTACACATTTAAGTTGCGTTCTTATATCTTTGGAGAAAATGTAGGCCAGTTATACTCCATAATCATCCCTGCCATTTACGACCTCACGTCTGCTTGTATACAGGTTAAATACTGAAGGCTATGAATACTAATCCATTTTCCAGTTAGAAGACTCACATGTCCCTTGTCTGTAGGCTGATATGTGATTTGTCATCAAAAGAAGCTTACCAGACCAGAGCATCCAGTAGCCCCCTTAATCATTTGTTAGGTCACCATATGGCATGAGGTTACCTCATATGGGAACTTGAGCTACTTGATAAGATGCCTTAAGTTTGGAATTCCAGGGACATTGCTAATCATTGGGTTTTCACAAGACCAAAAAGCAATGACATCCCTTGTGAAAGTTTGGGAGGAGATGTATGGTTGATATGCGATCAGTCTAATTCTGTTTGTTGAATAATACATAGCATTTGCAAGGATTTTTTAAGGAATGTTCAACTCTAAAAGAAAAAAAAAGAAATTTAAGCAATATATTGATGCAACAGAACGAGGACAGGAGTTGTCCTGAAAGATGTCTCAATGCAAAGAGTGTAAAGACGAGAGGTGAAGATATATTTGGAAATGAGGCAGAATATAATGGGTGAATGAATGAAAGTTTTATTTTTCAATGGAATGATCAGTAATAAAACAATCACTTATCTTAAAATAGCTCTGAAATATTGTTTATTCGTTAAGAACACAGTATGCAAAATATTACAATTATTTTTCCTTTCCGCTACAAAAAAAAATGTAAATTTTTTTCCCAGAACAATGGCTTCTGATGCTGAAGAATCCAAGGGAAAAAGGAAGAAAAAGAAAATGAAGCCTGAATACACAGCACATGAAAGCGTACCTGAGCAAACACATTTACAAACAAAACAGAAGAAAAAAAAGGAAATTGTGCCAGAGAATGATTGCATTTCTGAAACTGTGCTGGAAACTCGTCAAGCCATTGCCAAAAAGAAGAAACAGAAAATGATTACAGAAGAATGTGATGTTCCTGCGCCAGCTGATCCAGAGGCTAACCAAGCTTTCACCAAAAAGAAGAAAAAGCAAATTATAGCAGAAGAAAATGGCACTTCTCACAATGAGCCTGAGAGTAACCAAACAGGCACCAAAAAGAAGAAAAAAACAATTATAGCAGAGGAAAATGGTACTTCTGTAGACAAACCTGAAAGTAAAGAAAGGGCCACCAAAAAAACGCAAAAGGGGGCAAAGACTGTTTATTCAGCTGCCTCTGAGGATAGCCAAAAGAAGAAAAAAAACATTATGGAAGAGGAAAATAGTGTTCCTACCCCAGAGCCAGAAGCTAACCAAAGTGGAGCTAAAATGAAAGAAAAAATGCCAGATGAACCTGTTCCAGACTCTGAAGAGAAGACCACCAAAAAGAAAAAAAGGAAAATTGCATCAAATGACGATAACGCTTCCCCAGTTGCAGATGAGAGTAACCAGATTGTCACCAAGAAGAAAAAAAAGAAAATGACGCCTGAGGAAGATGACTCTCCATCACACGTGGTGGACACTGCCTCAGTTATCACCAAAAAGAAGAAAAAGGATAAAGCAGTAACATTTGAAGGCCAAGACAAAACTGAAACTGAAGCTGCTGTAGTGAGTGGCAGTAAGACAGATCACAAAGTAATAGACAAGAAAAAGAACAAAAAAAAGGAGCCCAAGTCTAAAATTGGTAATACAGATGTTGTTAATGAGGAAGGAAATGTAACCGGTGCAGAAAGTACATCAGAGTCTAAAAAGGGGGTAAAACATAAAAAAAAAGTTTCAGATGAGCAGGCGGTTGACAGCCAGACAAAGTCTGGATCTACTACACCAAAGAAGAAAAAAAAGACAGCAAAAACAGTTTCTTTTCTTGCAGAAGATGTTATGACTGATGAGCAGGTGCCACAGGATGAGACCTGTATTGTATACAAGTCGAAAACAAAAAGTGATTCTAGCCATGGAGCTGAAGACTTGTGTGAAGATGACACCCCATATACTAATTTGCACCAAGCTGATGTTGACGTAGGATCTTCAAAGAAAAAGAAAAAACGAAAACTGTCATTTCTTGGAGAGATAGAGAGTTCAGAATACAACACGGAAACTGCATCAGATTGCTGCCCAGCTGGACATGATGTTGGTAATGGAGCGTTGAATGGCAGAGAAACTGCATCAGAAATTTGTTCATCTAAAAACAAAAGGCAGCTTAAGGAAGATGGAGACAAAAAATCACTGTCAGGTCAGGATGAACTTCAAAGTGAAACATCTGATATGAAAGAAAAATGCAAAAAGAAGAAAAAGAAAGTCGGGGGAGAGCAGGAGAATGCTATTCCCAAGAAGAACAAAAAGTATGAGGAAGAGGCACTTGGAAGCTCAGCAGAAAATGTAAGTAAATGGCTGGCCAAAACAAAAAGACAAAACCTTGTAACTATGAAACACGGATACTGTATGTTCAGTTTGTTCCAAACCACAAGTTAAAATATTTCACCCCAAAAAGGAGCTGTACTTGAAACCTTGACAGTTACTGAAGCACAAGCCACAAGTCTCACTTTAAACTCCCATTGACTTCATTGAGTGGCCAAGCAGGCCCGTGCATGTAATTCCATGCTGCAAAATGCTCTCTAATGTGTGATTTTCCACTAGCGATGGCTACTTCCTTTATCAGGGTGTTATGGAGTGCCCACATTTTCCTGTAAGAAGAGCTTAGTGGGCCCTGTAAGATGCATGATTAACCCAACATTTTGATGTTTTCATCATTAGTATCATGTTTGGGGGGGGGATACCACTGGTATATAGAGGTATCTGATAATATGTCCTTATCATTTAGGAAATCTTGATATGAGTGAAGTACAAGATATCATAGGTGTTTGCGTCAGCAAGGGAACATGTTTAAGGAACAGTCTAATGTCCATGATATCCCCATTATAGACGAATGCATGTTAAGGTACTCTGGAAGTTCTTTAATATGCAATTGTCCAACATAAGGATGAAGCACTTACCTGACCTAGCTACTGCGTCAGCTTCCCTCCCCCATGATCTGCAACTTTTTGCCACAGATTGGCTGCCTGAAGCAGCCAATCAGAGAGAAAATTGTCCCAGTTAAAATCAATGAGCGCACACATGTGATCACACATGCACACAGGGGTCTGACAAGCGCTGGAGCTGACTGCTGGTGAGTACATCACGCTGGGATATATGTTCGGCTGAACGCATCTCCTGTATGGCGCTTAGCTTGGGGCGAGAGGAGGGAAATATAATGGCTGGAGTGTCCCTTTAACAACAACATTGACTTATTAATGTTTATTAAGTAATTTTAAGTAACAGTCGTTAGAGATTATTTATGTACCAATGCGCTACGCCTCCTTTTTTTTTTTTTTTTTTTTTTTTTTTTTAATTACATGATAGTCAGCTCACCAGGATATGACGAGAACGACCAAAGGCAATGCTGATAAAACATTTATTCATACGGTAAGTATAACCCCAGGTCGATGTCATTGACTTGATTAACTCTGTTCTCTGCGGACGATGCATTGTATTTTGAGTTGGTGGGGTGGCCATTAGAGTCCTATAACCAAAAAATGCAGTGACTCTTCATGTTTAATATGTTGATTTGTATTATTTGCCATCTCTTTAAGGCCAGAAGAAAAGCTTTGCAAGACGAGATCGACAGAGAATCAGGAAACAATAAGGTCATGTGAATTCTGTTTTCTATGTAATAAAATAACATGGACATTTTTTTCTATGTAGCTTGGCAGGACAGTTATAACATCATTGAAAGTGGAATTGTGAGTAATAATATTAGGTTTTGGATTGTTTTCCACTATTTGTGTACGTTACGCATTTCTAAAAGACTCTGCCCCCTTTTGTTGACATAGTTGTGCGCAACTGCCACGGTAATGCATTTTGTGCAAAGTATACCAGTGTCATCAAGAGCTTAGCTACCAGATTTTTTCCCTTGAAATAATAATAAGCGCCTTCCCGTTCATCTGTGAATGTATAGATCAAGTTTGCGGTGTGCATCTAAGCCGTGCGATGACACGTGATGTATTCTTCTAAATTATTCCAATCTTTTTGGTTACATATTTCTGCCTACTGATCGCGGAAATGTGTCGTCTTCTGGGCAACGCTAGCAAACGTCCAATCTCTTCCAGAATTTATATAGTTAGTTGTTTAGCATGCCGCCATGAAGACGAGAGGCACGTGGGGGGAAAAAACACAATAAAATGGCAAAAAATGATATATACATTATATAAATATTTTGTTAGCGTAAGTACTATTCATTAGGGGGAGGATTTGTTTTGTCTCTTAAATAACAGCTGATTGATAGTTTGCTTCAATCCTTTTTAAGAGGCACAAGTGCCTTAGTGCTGATCACCTAATATACTTTCTACCCTTTTGGTCACATTGCTTCTTTATGGATACGCAGTAAATGCGGTATAATTTGGCTCCTGCCATCGTAAGAAGCTTCTTTGCTGCTGTGCAGAAACTTGGTTATTGCAGCAAATTACCCTTAATTCACAAAAAAAGTCATTTCAATGCAAATGAAGCACTAAATAATCTTCCTCTAGTCTAATACTATCATTGCAAATGTAAATTTCGTTTTTGCTTTAAAATGTATTAAAAAGTGACAAGACGCTGAAAAATTGTAGCAATTTTAACAAGATTTGAAGCTGATTATTAGCAAAGTGCAGATTGAAGCCAGGCGGGGATAATTATTTAGACTAAGAACTGCTGTGTTTTGCGGCACCGATAATTGCGCGCAGTTATCTTGAAAAGGCAGACGTTGAAAAGCGACAATTACGTGTCTTAGAGCGACAAGGAGTTAATAACAGCTTCTTCGACCTTACAAAGTTCAGCACTGAAGGAACCCCAATGGCACCAGTCAGTGAATACCCCCAAAGTGGGAGCTCGGGAGGGGTCAGGATGGCAGCTATTTGCAAAGGTTTAAATTACAGCTCCGGAATCTAGTCCCTAAAAAGAATATCATATCATGGGGAATTTGTAGCATTTAAAGTACAAAATTATCTTAAACAGCAGACGTGGTAAGAAAAGAACTTCATAGAAAATGTTTAAACGTGAGCAAGTCGGGTTTTTACATTTTTTAACCTAGTATGCAAATCTGGACTGCAGATTGACTCTGGACCCGATGCCCATCCGTAGGGGTGATTCTGTGGGTGTCTATATCTACTGTAATTATGGTAGATTTTAATTAATATTGAGATGAAATCTGAAGCAGTCGTTCCTCATGCATTAGATCCAAGCTTAACAAACACCTAGACACACACATTACGGTCGTCTCGCCACAGTTTGCCACCAAGACCTCAAAATACGTCTATGAGATGCCATTGTGTTAAGTAAGGACCTGACTAATGAGAAAATGGTCTTATCGCCATAGCAACCAGTGAAAAGACCACTGCCCTTCTTTTTATACATAGCCCCTGATCGTGTAACGTCTCCACCGTGATTGGTAACCTCTATATCCAGGTGGGCAAAAAATTCTCATAGATTAATAAAGTGCTACTTTTTGCCCCAAACAAGTGGCTCCATGAACGAGGAATGCATCTTAAAGGTTTTGACATTTTTCACCTGTGTTGCTGGTTTTTGCAGGCATCTGCGCGCACACCAAGACTACAAAAAAAATATTCACAGGAACAATATTCACTTTTTTGGCCAGTTTTACATATAATTTAGCTTACGTAATTATAGTAATGCATCAACATAAATTTCGAATGCATGGAAGATCACATTTAGAGGCTATTTTTTTTTATTTGTATTCTATTTTTATAAAAGTCATTAGGTTTAACAGATCTGGACATTTTCTGGTCAGTGACCAGGATTTCAAATCTAGGGCAGTTTTTATTTGCTGGGAACACAAAAAAACTCGGAACAATAATAAAAGGTGGAATGGTCAAGTCCCATAACGTCTACATACCCTAAAATCAACTTATTTTCATGCTGATCCACTTAAGCCGTTTGTAAGTTGTAGACAAAAGCTGTTAGAAACACTAAGGAACATTATTGGTGATTTTGAACAAAGACATGATGGTTTTGTATATTCTGCAGAAAATGCTAAATTGTGTTCAATTTTCTTCAACAGGCTACAAAATTTGGCCAATGGGACACCGCTGTATTTCAAAGTAATGATCAGAAGTCAAAGTTTCTTAGACTCATGGGTGGGTTTAAAAAGGGCAATGAAGCTGCTTTGACATCACCTGCAGACCATAAAAAAGCAAACATGGCCCTGGGGAAGGCGGGAGAGCAGGTGCTAGAGAGGAACCTTCAGTCGGAGTTTGACAAAGCTCTTTCGTGGAGGCAGAATAGAGGAATTGGATTGGGATTCCAGCCAGTGCAGAAGACATTTCACATAGACAAAAGTATATCTAGATCGGTGAAGTTTGAGTGATGGGTCCGATGCCAGACAAAGTTCAATAGGAAAGATGTCATATGCCTTCTAAAAATGTTTGTGCCCGGACTTCAGTTTCTTCAGGATAATGTGGATAACTAGGGCGGTACTGACTGCGTCGAAGGATCTCAAATGGGTTATTCACTAAAGGCGAAGTTGGACAGTTTTAATTTCAACTCCCTCTCAACTATTAATCATGAAGGGACAATGCTGGCAGAATTCTTTAGCGAGAAGGGCTGAGCTGGCCCTGCATGATGCATAATGCAATAAGATTACATTGATTCACCTGTGCTGGGGTCAGACCTTCATAAAGTATAGTGAAGCCATGGAGTCAAAACCGCAATTCCCAGTGGGCTCTTCTTTTTAGTGAATGGACCCTTTTCTGGCAGAAGCACGCTAATTTGTGTATATCCAGAATTATTCCAAACTAGAAGACTGAGAATTTATACATCATAACAGTCAAAGAATCTTAAATTGTTTACTTCTATTACAGATTTGTACGGTCTGTTCCTGTGTGAAAACAGGTCCAGCAGTACAAGATATTGCTCATAGTACAACATTGAAAACTGTTTTATATAAATCTTGTTTGTAAACAATAAAAAAAAAAGGCTAGAAGTTGCCATTTTACTCCAATTTACTCTCTCTTACTGTGTCTCGGATATATTTTTGGCAAAAAAAACCCAAAAAAACATACTTTTCCACTCACAATGCACTCACTCATTTAACAGTGCAAAAAAGTTATTAATGGCCTAAAGCTTGCTATAACCTGAACATAAAACTTGTTGCATTCAGATGTCCGTAAGACACTTTTGAAAGACCTAAGTTTCACGAAGTGATCCAACTCTGATTATGTGGGCCGACCCTGAAAAGCTACACTTCTGGTGAAACAGACACCACGACCAGATTTGCATTAAGTACGTTACGTTGTTAAAGAACTGACGAGAACTGGTTATTTAACACAACACGCAAACTACACGTAAACACTTAGTAGCATGTAAAAATTACGCCGTTACATTGAAATACAGCGAAGGAAATGGAAAGTGCGATAAGGACATCGTGATTTCCAGCAAACATTTACACAAATGACTTCCTTAATGGACTTAAAGGGACACAACAGCCATCACATGTGCTTTAAGGTCCCTTTACGTTTACATGTGAGGATTCCTCCAGTATGCGTTTACAAAAATGATAATAAAAATTATCCCCCAAATACATTAAACCCCCTAGAATAATCTGATCCGTTCTAATCAGTATACATGTGTTATAAGTGCAGCGTATTGTTTTCTTACTCGGTTGGGAGAGTTATTTTATGGTTAGTGAGGGGTCTCTATCTTAGGGGTACATTATTAGGGAACATCAAACAACACAGCGGAAATGCATCATGGACCACACAGCAGGAGAAGTACAATTTATTTGGATTTGTCAATAACTCTTGGATGCTAAGGGGTTAAAGATACTTAAATGTGTATTAGATAAAGGTTCTAGAAGCTGGTATGTGCACCTTCTGTACATCATATCGGTTTGACTACATGGTCAAAATACCAGCACCAGGTTCAATGAATCGTAGGGAGCGTAGGGATCACTGTGGTTCATAAACATTGATCAAATTGAAGGCAGAAAAAGCATACACAATGGCACAATCTATGATTGAGGTGCTTTTTTTCTTTTTTTAGACAGAATGTGAAGAAAGGCACAGATGATTAAGAGGACTGAAAGCGCCCTAGAATTTGTCCTCCTGATAGCAGTTGATGCGTGAAAAGTACACTTTTCGTTTGGGTCCATTTTAAGTACATTGATGAGATCGCTGACATAAACGGTCTTTGTCTTCATGCAATACTAAAAAAAATGGAAGGGTTTGGATCAAACAAACACCAGGGAGAAGCTCATTGAGGGGGATGTTTGACAGTCCTGATCCCAGGCTTTATGTTCGAGACTGTAGTGGAAGTCTGATGACCAGGTCATTCAAATGACTTGATTCAGGCTGTTTACTTCTTCCCTTGATGTACTCCAAGGTTTTAACCTGATTTACACAAAAAAAAAAAAGAACTTTATGTAAAACCATAAACATCCATACATTTAGGGATACAGTTTCTTAATATTACAGTAGTGTGGAATATTCTGTAAATTGTACTTTACTTGATCTAAAGAACACTTACAAAAGGTTTTCAGAAAGTAAGGTCACGTGATCCAAAAAACTCGTAACTAGGTAACCATTTATAAACTCAAATAATCCACTAATAAAAAATATACACAGCACTGTTTTTTGTTTTTGTTTTTAAATTTAGCTGTGTATTTTAAGATCATGATTATTCAAAATACATTCATGGTGATGAATATTCAACATACTAAAACTGCAATCATCCCACCATATCTGATTATTTCAAGCTGATCATGTTAATTAAATAATTCTTACATGCACTTAAAAGGGACACCTCAAATGTATGCATTAAACATGGCTTAGGTCATCTTTGTAAGATGTCACATCTGTAGAATGTCACCCCTATGTACATTTACCATAAGCTAATTTTAATTAGGGCTATAAATCATAGAATATAACATGAATATTTTAGAGCTTTTGCAATCAAGAAGGATCCCCCCCCATGTGGCAAAATAATAGCTGGGGTTTTTTTGCCTTCTTTTGGACCAAAGGCACGAAGGATAGGTAGAAGGGTTGGACCTGATGAACTCAGGTCTTTCCTCAACCTAAATTACTATATTAAAATGATTATATAAATGTGAAGTTCACATGAAATTCTTGAAATCTATATATAGAGAGCTTTAGTTGGCCTGAGTGCTCATCTAACGTACTTGAGTGTGGTTGCCCCAGGGCAGCTGCCCCTTATTTTGAGATCTCTTAAGGTTTTTCTAATTCTTGCTGTACTCGACCTGGTATTAAGTGGCAGTCTAAGGAAAAATATCGTAATCCCTTTACCAATTCATGTTTCAACATTTCCAAGAAAGTTTTTTCTGTCCTGGATTCTTACATTTCTTTAGCCCACTTTCTTCTTGTATCACCAAGAAAAACTGTTTAAACGACAAAGCCCTGTATACTTCTTACCATAGTTTTGGTTTCGGCATATCCGTGTTTCTGAGCCAGATTCCAAAGGTTAACAGCCAGCTGATTCAGCTTATTGTTTCGGAGATCTCCGTGGGCAAGGATACTATTGAAAAACAGCAAGGCCAGTGAGCTCTGGCGCTTTAGGGTCTAGAAAGGACATAAAGAAGATATTCACTAAAATTAGGTTTAATCAGCGATTTTGTCGGATGTATGTTAACACAAGTTATTCAGGGCCAGATTATTATTGAATTAATGAAAAGAGCGCTGCCATATGCCACAGTGCTGTACAATGGGTAAACAGAATATTTCTATTATTGCATCACATAATTTTGATTTACAAAAAGAAAAGGTGAAGAGGGTTCTGCTCAAAAAGATCTACAATATTAGCTTTTCATTTTGTGCCTTGTGAAATATTTATAGCCAATCAGTTATTATTAACTTGTGGCAAGGCTGTAACCCCCCAGTGCCTTAACCAGCTAGATAATTTGGGAGTATTTTTATCCCATTAATAAATAAACCAGTGAATAAATAAATAATTGCCTTTAAATGTAGTCTTTACTTATGCGCCTAGGTTCAAATATGCAAGCTGGAGTACTACTTAGAATGCAATCAGTGTAAAAGCCTTTAGAAAGCCTATGTAGTCACTGCAAGAATCCTACATGATCTTATTTCAGACTCGGCTTACATGTCGCAGTCCGAGAGGCATTCACCGCAGCCGGTATTAAGCATTAGCACTGACAAGGCAAAGAAAATGGGAACACTCATCACCGTCAGCAAAACTAAATCTATACGCAAGCCTTCATGAGCTGGTGCTGGAAAGGTGGAGCTGGAGCGGAGGTGGTCCACTCGATTCAGGTTCAATTTAAGTATGCAGTGTCTATCCACCGTAATATAATGGCTAAGTGCCATAGGAGCTGACCTGATACAACAAGAGCCCGAGGGCAACACAATGAATAATTAGATCTGGATCATTAACTCATTAATTGGAGAATCAGATGTGACGAATATTAAAACAACGAGAGAGCACAAATAAAAAAAAAAAAAGCTCGTCTATACAACGAGCGTAAGTTAGTGGGTTAGGTTTTCATAATTCTTAATTCTATAAATTAGACTCCCACAGGATCTGTTATGGTTAATATATTTGGATGGGTTTCTTTCTTTAATTAATTGACAGTTTTTGCAGCAACCTTTGGTTGCCAGAAGGGTGCCCAATTCATTTTACTGGCACCCAAAAGGTGGATAGGTGGCCCTGTACCCCCATAACTAGGCTAGGAGGGCTTTCGTTCTTAAAGTTCTTAGGTGCCATCATCATTCAGTCAAACCGATGGGGTAGAATTGGGAAAAGTGACAAGAAGGCAATAGGCATGCCTCTGTCCATTCTTCAATCAAATCAACACCTAAGCACAGGGGGTACAGGGAAGAGAGTGAAGTCGGGACTGCTCCAAGTCATTGATATTATTCCCCAGTTTGAAGCAGGGTTCAGCCTACTACGCAGACCAAAGTATCGGAACCACAAATAGTGAGGCGTAGAAACAAATCACAGGCATTACGCAATAAAAAGGGATTGTGTAAACTATTGGACACAAACACGTTTAGGGTAATGGATATTTACAGCAAAACCTTACAACAGGTTATCTGGACAATATACAAACCGATTGGCACTGTTAAGGCAAAACCCTAGAGCATAACAAATACTTATCTTATTGTTTATTAGCGAGGGTTCTACAGAAGACAATATATGGTTCTCCACCCCTGGAGATGGTGACAGAATGTTAAGTGGCGTGTCCTGTTTACAAACTCTATCCAAGATGAAAGATCTGTGTAGATCATTTAGAAGCAGGAAAGCTACGAACCACGTAAACCCCATTACTGCTCAAAGACATGGATTGAGGTTTAATCTTGTGTTCTCTAACAGAAGATACTAATGTTCTAGATTACATAGTACCATTTTCATAATCCTGGAGCATATTTGGTCAGATATGGTCAATCATTCCCTAATGGTGGGCACTGGAAAGGATGCTGAAAAGAGTGGGCACACATGGCTGGCGAATTACAAAAATATTTGTAACCACTCTCCTCTGCTAAATGGACAGGATAAGTGCTTCAAAACTTTTAGTATAGTAAACATCCCCAAACACTCTCAGATGAGATAAACATGGAATATTGTAAACATGGACTAAGTAATACGATGAATTATTAGCTCGCAATATGTTGGTTGTACTTCTTCCTAAATAACTTTGCTCCAGGAACAAAGTAGTTAACTGGGATCGAATGGAATAACCTTTCTGCAATGCAATATTTGACATCTTAACTACTTAAACGCGGATGTGCATGGAGGGAACACCGAAACTAGCTCATATTCAGTCCTAAGGGAGCTGAGACATAAAAGGAGCCCCTAGCAGGGACGGACGGTCATGGTTCACGTTATGTTCAGCTCACTCTGGGCGTCAGAGGACAATCTGTTTCCGATTATCCGATTAGGTCATGAGCTGGAAAACACAGCTGCACGTGCATTGTTTTCTTAGCCCGGTTTGTAGTATCATAACCGATTACCCCAGCTGTACATTGAACGACTGCGAGGGACTCTGCGCAGGACTGAATTTCACCAGAGGACTCCATGCGGAGATTGAACATTATCTCCCCGAGTGCCACATGGGTACACAACAACATCATGCAAGTTGACCTTACACTATTAAAGATCAAGTTAAATAGCGTACATGCTAAACATATTTAAAAGGGATACTAAAGCTATTTTAATGTATACAATAACTGTATGGTCCCTTTAAATTTTAATTGCAAATGTATAGGGCGGCTACTGCAGAATCCCCCATACGCATTTGTGTCTTTCCCCAAGTTCCAGCTATTATTCGTGTGGAAGAAATGCTCAGCTGAACATATCTCCATGCACGTGACGTACCCAAGCGCTGCCATTAAACTGTCATACCACGGAAGAAAAAAGCAGCTGCAGCTTCTACCTCACGTCAGCAAGAACGTGTAGTAGGGTACTCTGTGAGTATCTTAATATGCATTCTTCTTTAGCGGAATGGCAGGAACATCCAACTTTTCCTTTAATATATAAACTACACACATATCATGTAGACATAGTATTTAGAGTAAGCTTTTCTTTTACAGAAGTCCACATGGGCTGTAGAGAGGTCAGAAAACGAAAAACAAGTCTAAATGATTTATAAAAAATAAAAATAAAAACATTCGGGTAGCATGAAATAACCGATTATTCTCTCTGCAGCTCAATGAGGAGGCGATGATCAATATAACCGAATGTTCACGTTTTTTTGAGACCACGGATCTACGTCTTTTTCACTTCTCCTGCAGACGCTGATCATAAGGAGAACAGATTTAGATGGAAGGGGAACGCCCCATGATGACTTGCGTTACACATTCCCTCCGCTTCCATCATGTTTACAAAAGTAAAGCTCATGTGTCCATATCCAAAATCACAAGAGATGTTTCTAAATACTTTAGGAAAACTTACGGTTTGGAAGAGCTTGAAACCTTTGTGTGGTTAAACAGCATTTTGTAATAATTCAAGATAAATACATTGGATGCTTTCGTTTGACACAAGATACAAGACAATATATGATAAAAGTATTGAAAGTATTGCAAAGTAGGGTTAAATATTAATAGAGGGTTAACAGAAGGTAAGTGAATTTCCAATACAGATTGCACAACATATTTTCTACTGAGGTAAAAAAGAATAAAATAAAAGATCTATGAAATTTTTAATTAATAACACACTACTTAGGGGAATTAATATTGTCTAACTGAAACATACTTAAAGGATGGATGCTACTGGATTACACACTAGCTAAGAAGCAGCCATGTGCATGCCTCCAAACTGCCCAATTTTTCCAGGGACAGTCCCAATTTTCAGGCTTTGTAGGCTTTGGGGATCATGGACAGTTTGGGGAAGGCCTTTGATCTCCCCCCTGATTGTCTCATCATGCTGGGGAACGGAAAGACATCTGTACACCTCTATCCAACGCCTTACAAAGGCGTTCCATTAGGCACATATTGGGTTGAACTGTTGTAGATAAGCAAGCAAATTGTCTGAAATATATATATACCTTTTCCTTCCCAAGTGCCTTCAGATGCTCCAGAATTTGCCCGATGAGAGTGTCGCACAGTCTGTTAATTTCAGACAGGAATTTGGCATCTCCACCATACAGAGCATCATCGGAATCAACTGTGGGGAAGAGATGGAGAAGAAAGATCAGCAAAGCCTTCAACATAGTTAACTTTGTCAACGGAAAATATACCGGTATATAAAATAACATTTTAAAAGCAACACTAGGCATGTTTCATAATCCTGAAATAACTTGTAGTTGATGAGATACCCCTCAGTTTAAACATTACTGAAAGTCATTTACATGTATCGTGTCTCTCAACCTGATACAAGTGTGAGGACAGCCTTTAGTTTCATATCTGGATGCGAACTACTTCAGAGATGAGAACATATGGAGAGTTGCAAGTGTAGGACCATTTGGCGAATCGTTTTATTAAAAATGATGTCAAATAGCAGAATTGTTTATTAACTTGTTTTTCTTCGTGAATAACAGTCATACGGCAATCCCTCTTAGCCAAAGCTTGTCCGATAGGTGAATATAAGCATCTCCCGCTGCACTACATACAATTCTCAAAAGGCTAAAACCCTTCTCTATAGAACAAACAACATCATGTTATCCGGGAAAGCCAACATGTTTGTGTACAGTTCAGTTTACCGACAGTAAAAAGCTGTTCTAACAACCTTGTTGACTGTTCTATGGATTGGTAAATAAGTCGGCTATTGTTCCTAGATTTAGGATTTTCCAGATGAGTACAACAGGTACCGCAATGAACACAAAGTCAGGATTAGCCGAGCACACTGATGTTGTGTTATGTTATCGGGAGATTAGATAACTACAAAGCATTTTATTTTTCCCTGCATTACTGATACACCAACATTAAGCACCAGCTGTTAGAAGGTCTTGCCAAGTTTGATTCTTCCAAGCAGAAACATCCCAGTGACTGATGAAGGTTGAAAACGGAAGGCTATTCGTGGAACAATAATCCTATCCGTGCCAGTTTGTTACTGGTATCGAACGTTTTGGCAGTTGCATACTATTATCCTTTCTTCATTTTTAATATATAATATGTATTGCCTTATTGTCATTGATATAAGAAATAAGGCAAATCACCGCTTGTTACATGCAAGTCCTTCACTATGGCAGAGGTTTGCCCACCAAACCTGGAGCTGTAGCTGAAACTGAATATTTAAGCTCACCAATTTTAAAAAGTTTTCAAAAATAGTGTTTTTTCATCTAAAACAGTTCTAGTTTATGCGTTGTATAAGGTTTTCAGTCGGCTGTATATTAGCGATTTGTATGCTTGTTCTGTTAGCCCAATCTACTAGACAAACACCTCGACCCCTTATCGTACTGTCTATGGTAAATAATAGAATTGCTCAGTCAGATGGACAAATGAGAGTCTATGGAACAATAAGGGTCATTAGCACTGCCATGAAGAATCAACTGTTATTCGGGCAGGGAACGTCCCCCAAAATATCACATGACTGACAACAATGGCAGCCGCCACGACTGTACACATTTATTCAAACAAAATGAGATGAAACCAGTATTTCGTCATTGCTAACCTAGCACTACATTTTCTACAAGGAGAAAAATGTTTTCCATGGGCCTTCACCTTTAACTCTAACTTTGAAAAGGTCCGACAAGAATCTCTTCACGGGTCTTGCAGAGGGATTTCTTAAATATCATCTCACCTGTGTACCTCCCAGGACCAACTCAACCCATCAATTGTACCCGCCTCGTACAGTTTATTTATTAAACCCATTAATGTATAGATAACACCTCTGCAAATTGCACAGTACCTTTGTCCACATGGTAGAGGTAGCTCTCTTGACTAAGCCCTGCAAGCAGATGTAAAACATTGGTGTAGATGCGGATTTTATCATCACTGTTATCTTCCCAGGTATAATCCTCAATCACATTTAAAAGTCCTCGAACGAGAAACAGAACCCCTTGTTCTGGATGATCCTACAGGGAGAATATGAAACATGGTGTAAAAATCTAACTTTAAAATGGTTAGAATACATAGAATCATTCGGTGTAGTTCAATAATCATTTACTGTTAAGAAGATCGCCATGTTCCCTTCATTAAACACTTAGCGTTTTAATACTGAATTGTTTGTGGTATGCTCTGTAAGCGCTTTTTAAATTAGAAGTCCTTCTATAATATTTTATTTCTATTAGATTATCCTACAAACTTCATTTAACTATATTTCAGTATTACTTTATTTCAGACTTCTGGACAAACCACACCACTGCACTGCTTTGGTGTCGTAATATGCCAGAGGACCATCTGACTGATGAAGGTCTATCGGGGAGTCCTTGTGGTTCTCAACAAAGTACCAACAGAAACCTAGAGAGGAACCGACACCTACACAACTTTTATTATCTTTCTTTTCACTTACCATTTTCTTTTAAAACTACAAGTTGCAGGTGATTTATTCTCTAAATACTAAGTTAAACCTAGGTCTTTTTTGTGCAACATAGAGAAATGTGGTACTCCAAACATCTCATGTTCTTCATTTGAAAGCAGGTGCCTCTGTGAACTAGACTTAACTGTAACTTGGTTACTTACAGGAACAACAAGTAATGTGGAGAATAAGTTACTGAGGAACTCAAGGAGAAAGGCTTCAGAAGATTTCATTTTTCCATCCACGTTAATAGTCTTTGGCACTTCTGGGACAAGGCTCACAGCAGCTCTGAAGAAGGCATCGGCTGTAGACCAATATAGAAACATAAGAAATTCTGTGAATTGCAAAAACCAAAGATCTCTCACTCTCAAATGAAGTGATTCATTTAAAATATATCCTGTATGGAAGCTCTAGAGCCACTCCAATGTGAAATAACACGTATCATGAATATCATACAACGTATTGCACATGTAAGGCATAGTCATCTTTGGAAGTCACTTACCGGTATACGTTTACAGGAGACAGATCCATTAAACTGGCTCTTAGGAGCCTTTAGGAACCAACCCATAGTGGGTCTGAATTCAGAAAGTGTTATGTGACCATGGAGAAAAAAAAATCATCAACCTTTATACAAACAGAATAGGATCCTTTCACGGAGTCAGACATTTTCTTAGGGCCAAATCCAATACCAAAGCAAGCCTTTCCATCCTCTCCTTCCATCCTCATTCACTTCTCTTGTAGAATCTCTATCTTTTACAGTTTTCCTCCTTGTAGCTACATTTTCAAACTCAAACACACCGCAGGGGCATTGCTGTGGGCAAAACCCCGGGCGGTACAAGTCTTCCACTCTTGCCCCTGCGTAAGGAAACGCGTGTTCTATTACGGAATCAATCATTTAGCATGGAATTTAAAGGCCGCAAAGATTTCTGATATCAAATGTTGGTTACAGGGATTAAGTGTGGGTGATCCGGCAGCTGTCTCTGCGAGACGCTCTATATTTATGTAATGAAAACAACCCATGGGACAGAAATGAATATTTCATGCATTATAAATAGAACAAATACCAAGAGACCTAAACATAGTGCCAAAGAGAAGAATCTCAAAACCATTAGAGAACTGCTATTTTCATTTGTTTTCTTTCTTGTCATGCACTTCCACGTTGCTATAATTATGCTATAAATATTTAATTCATCTTAAAATAAAGGCTTCATTTATAGGTACGAACTATTTCCCAAAACTATCATTTTTATATTATGTACTCTCTACAAGTTGCTGGTATTAATGATGTGACTCAAATTGCAGAAATAAAAGAAAGCACTGATATCTTTAAAAGACTGATTCAATGACCTCTGTGTAAAAGCTTTGCAGAAGCCAAGGCAATTAGAACACTTTAGAAAGAAAACTCACATAACAAGTAGGTCAGAGGAAAAAAATTAAACACATTTTTTTCCAGCACTACTTAATGTAAATTATAATATTTCTTTATATGACAGTATGCTTTAAAGGATAATCTGGTAACCTTGACTTTCCACCGTATACAAAAATACATAATTCCACACCCAACTAGATTGCGGTGTAAATCACCCATTCAATAGGAAACATTGCCCCAGATTTACATCCACCAAGTTGGCAATTTATGCTGTAATGCACATGAGAAATCCCAGAGATTAATTTCTATATATGAAATATTTTTCTGGGAATGCTTAAATGTCATATGACACAACAGCTAGCACTGATAGGCCGTCGTCAAGGAAACGGAAAGCTTTCTAAACTTTTGAATGCAGTTTGTGTGTGGGATCCTGGATACAAACATTGTAGGTTAGTGGAAGCCAGACACTGAGATGTTCCGACCCAAACAAGCGAGGAGAAGTGTTAGAACGAGGGGTCAAAATGACTAGAGGGTTGGAATTGTTAGAGGCCAAAAACGAGAGGGAATTTGAACATTCATGGGATAAGCATGAAGCTATCTTGAATCTTTGATAAGACAAGGACTGATTGAGTCTGAGTCAAGAAAAATGGGCTGAATGATTCTTACCTGCAGTCATTTTTCTACGTGATGAATGAATTCTGCCACCACATTTTTGGTCATCATAAAAATGTGAGGTTTTATGATGACCAAAAACCTGATGTTTTAAACGTACATTTTCTATTAACGTGAATGTAGATTGGTCACACATTCACAAGGCCCAGGGATTAAAATTTGCTAATGTACATAGGCAGCCTTGAGCCGACATATATGATCATTCACACTATCCACTTTTAAAGAGTGGGAGAATTACTGATGGTCCATGTGGTGATTAAATATAAAGCAGACATTGTCACAATCCAACCCAGTGCTGAGGACAATCAATCATAATACCCTAAAATCAGGGAACTTCAAGACGTATATGCAATAAGATCCCCCTCCTTCTCCTTAAATGCTAGATCACTAGACACCGGAGGTAGGGAGAGATTACCAAAACATTTAAGACTTTAGCATGATTATTGATGATAGTCGTCTAGCGCCTTTAACAAACGTCAGGCACAAAATATTAACTACAATATGAAATGATCTCAGTGAAATGGATCTCGGTAACACCCACCTCAAACACAGCACACAAGCGATCTGGATAATTTAGACTCCATATTAAAGAATTAGTAAAATCCCAATAGAAATCCCGATTGCGTATTCTGCTCAAAGGTCCGTAGACATGAGAACATTAAGATAAGACATATACATATATATATACACAATGAGCTCAATGGGACAGACATGTAGTCAAGGGACCCTTCTCATATAAAGAGAAAATACGTACACCCCAATCTTAACATTAATATATTTTTTTAACTCCTTGAGTGCAAGAAGATTGAGGAGTACGTTAGAGGGTGTCTCCAAAACAAGGGTGTTGAAATCCAGGCCCCGAAGGACGCAAGCTGGCCAGGATCTCAGTAATTCCTTGCTTTGAACACATGTGATTTCAATCAGTTACAAGCAGCTTTACTGAGCCGCTAGGGCTCAGGCTGGGATATCCTAAAAATCCTGGCCAGGTCGTGCTCCTCAAGGCCTATTCTGACTTTTAATCATCCAACGTGGGAAGAATTTAGATAACATACAAACACACATCTGATTTTACAGCAATTTATTTTGTTCCTGATGTATGGGCAAAATATCCGTGCTTTGCAGGGACTTCTTTTGTCCTCTCCGCCCGTGTCACAGTGTCCAAACACAAAGAAACCTGCAAACAGAGGTCTTATTTCATAAAAACGACAGCGTCAGCTCCCTGAATCAGCAAAATGACACCGGGAACTGGAATGTACTCAACCAGAGAGGAACATCGCACAACTACAATCAGTAAAGAGAAAATCATATAAATCACAGAGCAATTTATGTTCTTGATCAGAGACTGGAGCATAGTAATATATAAATGCATTTATGGAGTGGGGCACAGTTAAAAAAATGTTACTATAGCAACTGATGCAAAGGTCTAATCATCAACAACATCCCAGTTGGATGGCACGATGATAAGACCATTGGCTGCCACTTTGTATGTATCAGACACTAAGTGGTGCGCCAAGTTAAGAGCCTCATTATTCTCAATTCATTTTTAAAACAAGTTAGAATTGTGTCACCTGCATGCAAAAAGGTGCACTTTTTGGGGGTGCCTTAAAGGGACACCCAAGCCATCATATGCTCCGTATGTATGCAATAGCTCAGCGGTACCTTTAAATTTCCATGGTGTTCTTCCAAAAGCATTGGCCTTTTCCCCTCAATTCCACTTGGCCACATATCTTGCTCTGTTATATGTTTACAGCCTGGCTAGCCTTCCGGAGGGGGTGTTGCTCACAACACTCGGCCACATCAGTCCCTCACCCTTGATATGGAGGCATACCTCCCTCCCAAGTGTCCTAAAGGACAGAGAGGCCCGTTTTTTACTCTAATCACCAGCTTTTCTAGTAGCTTGGAATATTTGTTTGTATAGTGTGTCTAAATCACACAATAACGTGTACAGGGGAAAAGAAAATGCATTTATAAATTAAACCGTGTGAATAAGATATATTATTCTTTTATTCTAAATGCTTTACTAATAGGTCACTAAGTCACACTTCCTGAACTTCTGAAATGTTGGGCGGTATATAGGACCATTACAGTAATAACAATTACTCTGATATTTTTGAGGTAGTGAAATATTTTAGTGCTGCTCTAGGTAAATAGAAAAAAAGCTAAATTAGGCCCTAACCTTAATAGGTCACTTCTTGTCAACACCGAGATAACTGGCGCTTTGATGAGTCTCCTCTGATCTTCTCCCAAAGCCAGTAAAAAACTAAGACTAACCTCAGTCCACGTATTAAATTAAAACAGGAGGCTGTGGACAAAAATGGTGGACCATTGTGGACAAAAGTGGTCTGTAATCTGTTTTTGTTGGAAACAAACATCTAAGCAATGCTCACCTTGGGAAAGACACTGGTTTGCTAGAGCCACCTGGCCAGAGTGGAGATACAGATTAAGCCGCGTGAAGATACTGGTCAGGGATGGAATGGTGATGAAGCAGAAGGCAACACAGGCCTACATTAAAACAGAAGAACACGCTATGATACATATTACCTGCATGACCAACATGATTTGAGCAGAACGGAATTAAAATTAACTACAAGTTGCACTTTTGTTGTTGTTGTTTTAACCCTTAAAGTGCCAACCATGTATGCAAAACATGGTTGTCAAAACTGGGCCTAGATCAAGGTCCAATAATGTGTCTCATACTAGGTGGCACTCCTACTCCCAACAATCATTAAAAAGACCACATGGCGAGGCTATTTGAACATACATTCAAGACTTTCCTTATACATGTGACCTTATGCACACACATACCTGGCATCCATGACTTGTTGCTTTAACTTCTTGCACAGATGCTACTTGCAGTAGATTGCTTGAATGTAAACTGCAATGGCGGCCAGAGCTGATGGTAACCATGCCTGGGCAGTTAATGGCTACCCACCCCCCACTAAAAAAAAACAAAAAACTGATCCCACTTACCCTGACAAAGGAAGCAGTTTTTCTGGAATGATTCCCTTTCATAACCTTTTTGGTTTCCATGGCTAGTCTGTTCACACTCTGAAAATGTAAGATGGTGGAAATCGGAGGGAATTTAAGAGCTATTTAAAAAAAAAGCATCAGCTTACATTTCAGTTACCATTTTATTTGCATTTTTATTTCACGCCTACAAACAAATACATAACAAAAACCTAATATTTGTTAAAAGTATAGAAAATATGCACAAAAAGGGAAGGAAAAATTATTGCTGAGGAATGACAGAAAGGCCAAATACTTTGGGAATAACAACAATTTGGGAATAAAGCCAAACAAGTTTTTTTTTGTTTTTTTGTTTAACTTCCAATTCCTTCAACCATCTAAATCTAATGGCAGTCCACAAGAATATAAACCATGATGATATAATTTACATCTTGCCAAGCCCATAATATCTTGGCCAAGTTCCCCTGTGCATTGAGCAGTGATTTGATTGTGGCACAGTTCCACCTATTGAGAGATACTACATATGCAAATTCCGAATCCACAAAAAATGCCTTCAGATTTCAAATTATATATATTATTTTATACTATATAATAACAATTATATTAATATTTTATATTCAATATTCTAGTTGGTGGCAGCGGCTTGATTTTTACTTAGAAAGTTAAAAGCAGAGTACACATTTTGTGAACAGATCTGGGGTGACATCTTTATATTCATCGTTATATTGAAAGAAGAAGGGGGGTTTAAAGTGGTTCTTACATTTTATAAGTTTGCTGACTCCAGTGTCCGAGAGGTTCTGTGTATTGCTTAAGATATGTTGAGAAAATCTGAAGCCAAAAATAATTGCGTCTGTGTATTGCTTAAGATATGTTGAGAAAATCTGAAGCCAAAAATAATTGCGACTGGATAATATCACTGACACATGTAATTCACCAGAGTAAAAAATATATATATTTATTACCTTACAGCACATGGATCAGTAAATTGCTTATAGAACAGGGTAATACCCCAGTGGATAAAACCATTACTCACATGAATTAATTGAACCAGAACAGGCTCCAGATTACAGAACATCGATCTGGCCTCCACATAAAAACTCAGTTGTTGCTCAAAGTCACGCCCAAAGGAGACCTTGAGATACAAAGCAAGGAAAAGCAATTAGGTTATCAGGTCTCGGCGGTCTATGATCTGTAACCAAAAAAATAAATGACGCTGTTCCCTAGGATGCTTCCTAAACATACTGCGTTCAAAAGACGTAGCAAATCCCAGAGGACTTCCAAAATATGTTGTAATAGATGCAGTCAGTCGGCTACGACCTAGTACTCAAAAAAAATGCTTATGGATCAAAGTTTGGTAGAATCTTAAATCTGATATTTTTCCAAATATTTTAATGCTTCGTTCAATATACTAAGTAAGCCTATGTAATGGTGTGCACATTTAAATGAGATGTATATATCTATATACACACACTCATATATATATATACATATTTATATATATATATACACACACACACGCGTATACTACTGGGAGTAGTCGTCTTACCTTCCAGTTCTCAGTATTTGGATGAACACTGTAAAACCTCAGGTACAATACACTTTTTCAGACATCTAAGGAGTGTTCATGTTATACCCAAGAACAAAAACATGTAGTTCTAATAACATGTTTTATAAATAGTATTTTATCCTAGATTACGTATTATTCCCCCCTCGCATTAACTTATTTCTCCACTTTTTTTAGGTTGCTACTCCTGTTTGGTTGCATATAATTGATTTTGGACGGTCTTTGTAAAAGGTAGGAAGGAGATGTGTTAGATCAGCTTTCGTAAGTTAAAACAGCCCCTTACTTTTAAACCACAATTATCTCTGTAACTATTACATTAATGGTGGAATCAGAACTACAATCTATTATTTACTAAATAAACTTGATTCTGCTGTGACAGTTCCACTTTAACCCATTCTACTGGGAACAAAAAATGCACCAAAAAGCATATTTTAAAACTATTCCGAGATAATAACAGACAGGCACATAGAACTGCTGTAGGGAATTAAACTAGAGAAGGCAGAAGATGTCATTGAAGGTGTAAGACTGACGCTCCTGTGATGGGATATTAATCTACAGTAAGGTTCCTGTTACCATACTGCCCCCTACTGACATACTGCGGAGCTGCATGCATACCTAATTCTACAGAAGTTAGAATAACCTAAAAAAAAGGGCAGTTTAAAAAAATTTTGCATTCGTACAAATTTCTTATTTTATCTAAAATATCGAACATAAATCTAAACAAAATTTACTTTCAGAAATAGTATTCTGTGTACTTATTTTCCAACAGCTTAAACAAAAACAGAAAGTGTTCTTACCCCCTACATGTACGGGCTCACAATACAATACATTATCTTTAATGGGTTTTAGGACAACCCGCTGTCCTTAAGGGGTTAATCAGGGAATATATTATAAAAACATAGCAGCACTTTGTACTATTTTGGGGCTAATGACAAAATCATTCTGACAGATAAATGTACAAATAAGGTGACCTTGGTAAGTGGCAAACGCATACGTCACCTTGTTCTATCATATGATATGTTGTATTTAAACGTGCTGTTCCAATTGCTGAGTTCAAAAACACTTTTGGAAGTAAAATTCAGCATTAGAAACATCATTCCAAATACTGCTGAATGTACAAAACTTTCCCCCAAAGTTTTTTTTTTTTAAATTAAACATTTAACTTCATTGAAAACCATGGCTAGAAGCACTTAATTCTTATGAAAAATATAAGCAAGCACTGATAGGTTGTTGCCATATAAACCAAAAAGCTTCTTTAAAATTTTTTTGTGTTCTTGATGTATTAAAAAAATAATGCAATGGCAGATATCTTGCCAATTTCTTTTATAAGTGGAACAGCACCTTTAACTGCAAGATATTTTATTGTAAATTAGTTTATCTGTGAAGTAGAAAACAGAAGATGTAAATAGGTTCACCATTCGTATAAAGCCATTGATGAGATGGGATAGCATTCTCTTTTCATCTTCAAGAGTCAACGCACTGTAAAGAAAAAAACATAAGTGTTCATTCTTACACAAGCTAGATTCTCTCATTCTGTCACAGCATCATTCATATACAATATACACATTGCAACTACATTATCAAGATATACAACTTCTCCATTAAAACCTGTGCACCGATGTCATGACTGCCTACAGAAGTGTTACTAAAAGGGATGGCTCGAGTTGATGTTGAACTAGAATATCTTTGATCTTCAAACATCCTTTCATTGGCCTAAAACCTGCCGAGAAACATAGTTGTTCTCCAACTATCTCTTAGATGCTCCAACAGTTGGTGAAAAATAAAGTTGTTTCTTGTAGACCAAGTAGTGAGAAAGCAAAGCTGAAGAAGATGTCCTGGACAGTTCAGCCCAGTGCACTCTTTTGAAAACCTGTAGTCTGATATATGGCTATGTGGATGAGATGCAGTGATTTTTGTTTCTTCTGCCTTGATATTTTCTGTGCTCTGCTGGCTATATATGTAGTTCCTTACAGTAATTCTTTCACTGGCCCCCTAATGCAATAGCGCTTCCTAATCCGCTGTATACAAATAATTGTCATGTAAAGTCGTGGTTAGTGTAGCCAAGTAGCCCATGTGTACCAAACGCGTGCCTTTTTAACAACTGCGTTACTCCATGCCACTTGGCTGGGCTTAACATCAGGCATTGAATGTCCAAAATCTACTCCTAACTCTTGTAAATGCTGTGTAGTCACCTGCTATAAATACGCATAATGAAATTTCACATTTGGTCTAATCACCCCAGAACCCAGTAGTAGAACGTATAAACTTACTTTACAGAGTCATGCATTGTTTTACACACGTGAAGCAGGGCATTGAGTATAACAGGATCCTTCGTCACCTCTTGCTGGTGCCTAGTAAAGCAAAAATGGTTACAAAATAATAGAAATCGGTAATATTTAGGTCTATTACAATTGTTCTAGGAATCACAAGACAAGTCAGACTCAAATCATCAAGAGGTCCAGCGGCCTATAGCAAACTGTAAAATGCATTGCTACTTAACCCCTTCGAGACAAAGGCTGATTTTACTTTTTGTACCCTTTGTGACAATGGCCTTTTTAACATTTCTGCGCTGCTTGTGTTTAGCTGTAATTTTCTTCTTTCCCGTTTACTGAACCCACACACATTAGATATTGTTTTTTTCAGGACAAGAAGGGCTTTCTTTAGATGACATTGTTTTGATTGTATCATATTATTTACTATTAAAAAAATTATAAAATATGGTGAAAAATTTAGAAAAAAATGACTGTTTCTAACTTTTAGTTGAAAAATCTTTTACTCATCTATAAAAGGTAATGAAAAAACCTGCTAAATAGATTCTACTATTTGTCCTGAGTTTAGAAATACCCAATGTTTTTATGTTTTTTTGCTACAGGTAGCGTTTTGCTATTTCAAAGCCATTTTTTCCAAATCTGGTAATTCTTCCCCCCATGTGCCATTTCGGGTATCTTTGAACCCGGCCAATGCAATTTACCCCATCAAGTCATATATTTTTGAAAACTAGACAGCCCAGGGTATTCCAAATGCTAGTATTTTAACTCTTTCCATGCACCATATCTACCACCAGTCTTTGTCAAACTTTATGGTAGTCATTTTTTTGCATTTGTTTTGTCATACACATTTTACTTCAGGTATGAATTAAAATGTTCTAGTTTATGTCACTATCACAAAACACCCCAATATGTGTTCAGCAACATCTCCTGAGCGCAGCGATACCCCACATGAATGATTTTGCCTGGCTGTTTGGGGGCAAAAGGGCCACATTTGGGGCATGCGCATTTTTCAATGTTGAACTTTGGCATTTGGGGATCCACTGCCCATGCCCTATTTGCTACATCTTTGAGCCGGGCCATTTCAGTGTGCCCAATAAACCCATATATTTTTGAAAACTAGACACCCCAGGGTATTTCAAATGCTAGTATTTTAACTCTTTCCATGCACCATATCTACCACCAGTCTTTGTCAAACTTTGTGGTAGTCATTTTTTTGCATTTGGTTTTCCACACACATTTTAATTCAGGTATGAATTAAAATGTTCTCGTATATGTCACTATCACAAAACACCCCAATATGTGTTCAGCAACATCTCCTGAGTACAGCGATACCTCACATGAATGATTTTGCCTGGCTGTTTTGGGGCAAAAGGGCCACATTTGGGGCATGCGCTTTTTTCAATGTTGAACTTTGGCATTTGGGATCCACTGCCCATGCCCTATTTGGTACATCTTTGAGCCAGGCCATTTCAGTGTGCCCAACAAAACCATATATTTTTCAAAACTAGACACCACAGGGTATTTTAAATGCTGGTATTTTAACTCTTTGCATGCACATATTTTACCACCAGCATTTTTTCAAAGTTTGCAGTAATATTTTTGTGTGTGTATTTTTCCCACACACACCTACTTTATGTATGAATTTACAGCTCCTGGTATATGCCGCTGTCACACGACACCCCATAATGTGTTCAGCAACATCTCCTGAGTGCAGTGATACCCCACATGCATGGGTGTGTCATTTTTGGGGGGAACTAAAAGGCCACATTTGGTACGTGTGCATTTTTCTAATTGGAAATTAGATGTGTGGCCATCCTCCCCCCCGTGTTAATTGGGACGTTGTTGAACCTGGCCCATTCAATTTACCCCATCAAATCATACATTTTTTAAAAGTAGACACCCCACGGGCATTTAATATGCCAGTATTTTAACTCTTTCCATGCGAGAATTGTTTTAAGCTAATATGCTAATTTTAGGACTTGCTCACAAAAATATATTTTTTATATATATATATATTTTTTTTTTATTTTTAAAAAAAAAAAATTTAACATTTTTTTTCAACTTGGAGGTTCCCCTGATAGTGACATCAGTGGGAAATGATTTTTACATTTTACTGTTTTTTTACTATTTTTTTCTAATTATTATTAATTTTATTTTATTTTTTAATTTATTTTTACTAATCACACTGTGATTAGAAAGCTGGGCTCCATTGACTTGCATGGTGAATGCAGTACCTGTATTCAACCTGCAAGTGGAGCCAAAGTTCTCTAGATGGTCTGGACTATCTAGCGAACTTTTAAAATTTGTGGTTCCTGTTACAGGACGGCGGCCATCTTCCTTGATGGCGAAGATTGCCGGCAGCTGCGGCTGTGACCGCTCTCCGGAGCGGTCACAGCCCATCAAAAGGTTAGTGTTTGGTGTCGCTGGATGCCTCCTGATCGAGGCATTCCAGCGACACCATTTAAGTTTAGGAGGCGATCGTCGATCGCCTCCTAAACGCTTTTAAAACGGGCGTCCGCCGCCATACAAAGTATGGCGGATGTTGACGCCCCGTGGAGGGGCCAGAGATGGCCCCTTCGTGCCAGTCGCGGCGTTGCTGAATGCCTCGAGGTCGAGGCATTCAGCAACGCTTTTTGGGTGCAGAAAGCGATAGTAGATCGCTTTCTGCGCCCGTTTAAAGACGTGCCGGTCCTGGCACGTCAATTGTCGTAAAGCACATGCTTTTCCGTGCCGTGCCAGGACCGGCAATTGTCATTAAGGGGTTAAAGTGGTACGGTAATCAGCATCACTAAGTTTGAGAGCTCATTGGGTATATGGTAACTTACAAAACAATGTATCTTTAACCCCTTAAGTTCAATGGGCGGTCCCTAAACCCATTGAAAACAATGCATTTTGAGCCCGTACATGTACGGGCTGTCATTAAGGGGTTAAGGGAATTAGACAAAATAAATTGCTCACTTTTAAGCTTTGCATTTCTTATTCACAAACAAAGACCTCGACAGCAGTTTGGCAGGTTAATAGACTGAGTAGGCAGCAAGGGAGACATATGGTGTACGAGCTGCTAGGTCCATGTGCTACTAGAGTCTAAACCAGAGTTTGCCAACATGTTGCATCATTTTGCTGGCTGAAACAGGGCTGAGAAGTCTGGGGATTCAACAACTACTGTTCCATCAAACATCGTACGGCCTCTCAATGGCCACGCTGAAGAGGGAACAACTCTACCCAACACCTACAATTCCAATCAGTGCATCTGAAGCCTGAAGGTGCTGTGGGTAACCCCAGATAGACCTACTAATACCTTAATCACTTATTAGAACACCTAAAAGTTCAGACTTACTTAATAAAAGCTTCCATTATACACTTGCAGACTTCCACTCTAACACTCTCTTTCTGGAACATATCCAAAAATGGCAGAAATTTCTCCTGAAACACCAATAGAATGTTTTTAATGAAAATATATATTTAATATATATATATATATATATATATATATATATTTTTTTTTTTTATTAATACACTTAAAAAAAATGGAAACATTAACTTACCACAGAGAAAAGGATCGAGAAGTCGTGGAAATGAGAAATCACTTTTGTAATTACAGACTGTAACTGGAATAGAAAAATGAAAATCTATCATACTGGCTGTACATTGCAGAAGAGTTTACACCTGGCTATCAAAAATGATTTTAAGCCTGGAGAAGACCAAGCCTCCAGGTCGTAGCATTAGTGCACAGATCCACATCTCATTTTTGCTCAGCTCTTTTCTCATTTCTCTTTGCAGATCCAACCTTTAAAAAGAGTAGAAGACTTCTCATCTGAAATGGGGGCTATTTGGAAAGACTGAGACTATGTAATTTCCTTCAGATGACAATTTGTAGTAGAAGATCACTAATGTGTTTGTTCAGACACTGGTAAAAGTGGATGTGACCTTATTATTTGCATTCATCAAATGTACTATGCACTGAGCTGCTCACAACAGCCACATTGATTTTCATGCTGGTCCACTACAATCTATTATTTACTAAATAAACTAAATAAGACAGAATCAAGTTGTTGTTACCTGGGGATATGCATCTTCAAACGCCCGATCAGGAGTCATGTGTTTGATGACATCAGCTAGAATTGTGTTCACTTCTCGCTTCTACAAAATAACAATGGTCAAACTCTCAAATGTTTTGAACAAAAAGAAACTACTTTGACTAGTAAATCAGCCTGTATGCTCTTATTATTTAAATCATTGAGTGCTCTTGAAAGTCACCTCACTAACACTATACATTATGCAGGGCCAGCTCAGCCATTCTAGCAGATACATTTGCCAAAGGTGGCCCTTTAGTGTACACAGTGAGTTATTTAATATAAATACACAGCAATGACTGCTTTAGTGAATAAACCCCAATGTAGTTACCCCAGCGCACAGCGTCCTTACCGTGAAATGCCTGCATGTATACTCAACCCACACTTCTGCGCAGTTAATGTAATCCTTAAAAAAAAAAAATGAAATATTTCAGCAAGACAATTTTTTGTTTTCCTAAAAAAAAAAAAAAATTTACACGGCCAGGATGAACATCACAGAAAAATATGTAAACCTAAAAAGGATTCCCATATCAATGATAGTCCTTTGTATACAACTGTGTACAGGGTGGTCTTCTTAGACCCTCTTGCACAGAAAATAGCTGGAGGTGTGAAAAGGGGCAAATGCATTTAGTCCGATTCTGCGGCTATCACATGCATTAAAGTCTTTATGACGTGTCCTTCCAATACACTCTCCTATTAGAAACTAGTCTATGTGCGGGTTTTAGTTGAGCATTGCATGTAGAAACATCCTACAGTATAGTCACCTAGTATTCTTGCCAAACTCATTGCATGGCAGATATAGCAAATATTATATGTGTTATAGATAATGGACATATTTATTATTCCAATGCTTTCTTTAAGAAAAATACCATTTTAATGTAATAAAAAAGATTTAGTGTTAAATATACAAATGATAAATTAACCCCAGACTTAAAGTCTAAGTAAACCAAGATTTTTTGCAGAAAGACAGAAAACTCAGAAGCTGCGGAGTTTATATAGCAAACCCTCCCACTAACCCTGATGATTGACTTATTTCATAGAACAAATACCTGTGGGTTTCTCAATTTGGTGATCACCTTCCACGCTTCATTTAAAATCTGAAGTCTGTCATTCTCAGGAGGATCAGCCAAGGCGACATTTAATCCCAGAGAGCGGAAAAGTAGATGCTACAAGGAATAGAAAACACTAGTGAAATTCAAACGTTCACACAAACATCGTAACACAGCATCTATGGCTGGTTTGTTTCAACGTGGATGATGCCATTCTGATCAACATTATTGCCCAGCAGGCCTGCACAGAATAACATTAATATAACATGTTTTATTTGCATTTATTTTATATAATGCCATCATATGGCCCGAAGCAGCAAATCAGTGGCAGGAAAGCACTTCCATTACCCACGACATCCCCCAAGCCAGCGCTGGAGCAGACTGGAGAGAAGTATATTTCATGGAAGGAGATGTGTTCCGCCAACACATTTATTACATGCAAAATAGTGGATGATGGAGAAAGGGAATATGCAAGGAGAACACCATGATAACTTTAATGGACCTCACAGCTATTGCATGCATTAACCCCTTAAAGACTAGGGCTATTTTATGCTACAGGACCAGAGCACTTAGAGGTTTTTTTAGCTATGCCTTTCTTCAACCATTGTTTCCTTCTTTCTCATTTAGTGGACCCATACAACCTTTTTTTTTTTAAGACATTATTTTTATTAGTAAAATCTCAAAAAACGTGGGTTTAAAATAAATGTAAAAAAATATTTATATACAGTTTTACATGTATATAAACCACACTATATTCCTATATAAATTTTCATTTTAAGTTTTCTAAATAATTTTGGGGTTTCTTTTAAGCCTACCTAACCTTATCTGGATTTCCCACTACACTTACTACATGTTATAAAAGAAAAAGTAAATATAAAAAATTAAACCCCTAGCGTCAAGTTATAGTAAAATATATAAATAAAATACATTTAAATAAATAAAAGGAAAACTTTGAGCTTGGGACCCAGTGGAAAACACTGTTTCTCACTGTTCTGTCTCTCTCCAGCTCACGATCATAGTGACGAGAGAAGCAGCGAACAGAGACTTGCTTACAAGCACTGCTTTTGTCATCTGACTGTATCAGTGCATGTGATTGGATGTAGAGGTGATCACATGCACGGAAGGGCAGAGGATCTGCCATAGACAGACTGCTCGGGTCACGCAGCAGTGAGCAACCCCAGTGCCCCATGATCACAGCTTTATCCTTTAGGGATATCTTTTCATGGCATATCTGGTGTGTCACTGGTATTGAAGGGGTTAAAGTGCATACAATGACTGGAGTCTCCCTTTAAACAATGTAATGCTGTGCCTCACTCAATGATTAGGCTTTCTCCAGTATTACGAGTGGACATGGTCTTGTGGTAATTAAACACATATGTGACATTCTGGCAAGAAAGGAGATTATTAGTCATTCAAGGAAATATTTGGCTGTTTCACATAACAGGGATTTACGCGAGTCATAGTCCACTGCGTCAGAGAAAAAGATATACCTTAGGGAAGCCAGACTCATCGCATTCTTTAATCATGGCGATAAAATCCATCGATCTTGCAGCAATGAACTCTGCCCTGAATGCAGACATCACAGAATTGAGCAGCAAAGCGCTGTGGATCAAAATAAAGTGCATATGCACATTAAACAACAACAACAAAACATTATTCAAAGCAAACCAAAAGAGAAGAAAGTGGCGAGAAGAGTGAGATGAACCTGTATTTAAGAAGAACACCATATAACCCCCCCAACATTTCAGGTGTCCAAACCAAGGCACTTGTGTTAGGGAGGTGTGACAAGAGGTGGGGCTGCCCCAGAAAAAGGCGGGTTTGGAGGCGTGGCCACCTGGCTGAATAACCACTTTATGATACTAGCGTTCCAAGGAGGTAAAAGAGAGTGTGTTTCCAACACTGCTGGCATAGCTCTTGCTGAAGAGGAGCTGTTCTGTGACACTTACTTGTTTCCGAGCTTCTTGCACCGTTCCATCATCTCTGTCAGCAGAACCTAGAACATCAACGATGCAGATTAGCGAATTGCAACATGACTGAAAGAACATGGAATAGACGGATTTATACCAGGAGTGGTGGGTGTTGAGGAATACAAAGTTACTTATTTTATTGATAAGAAATCACTTATCACATGATAAGAAAAATAAAGAAAGAAATGTGATTATTATAAAGCCAGATACTGATACTGTGTATGAATCTGGAAAATCGGACAAAGGTGAAAAAAAATCTAGGCATGTATACAGAGATAGGCGATAGGTTATAACATTCCAAAGATGGCTACTGTTTTTTCAATTATATATCATATGATTTGTTTCCTTTAGCATAATAAAACACTTTAGCATTGCTTATTCTTAAAGCGAGTCCCTCAATTTATATACCATAAAACTGAACATAGGCGGACCAAACTGTAGCCTTATGGCTTTCATTTAACAACTGGTTCCTAGTATAGTCCGATCTTGTGAGTGGATATCTACATTAGCACCTGAAAATGCATTCAGAATTTTAGAATTTCTATTTCTGAATCATAACCACTATGAAATGCATCAGCAAGAAACACAAAACGCTGGATGGATCCTGGTGTACACTTCTGAAGGAAAACGGCATGTAGATTTTAACCTGTTAAACAGATGTGTGTACACTCACTTAGCTGGTGAAGACATTAGATAATGTACTAATATGTTGTTTGTCTAACCAACCAGAAGAATCATTCCCACACCCATCATCATTCTCTCACACCACATCTCTGGATTGCGTTTCCTAAGTAAGTTCAACTTTACCTCGGGAGCTCGATAAGCGATACATTGCAATATCCAGTCTATCGCCGGAGAGTATAAAGTCAGGTAGACTGGGATCTCCACCCCTTGTACTGCCAGTTGGTTCTGCACTGTGTCACTGTGAATCTAAACAGGTGACATTAATTCACATCAGATGTAAAGCCATCAAATTAAATAGGAGAAAAACGGCTATAATACAGAAATACTAAAGTACATATGATGGTGGAAGTGTCCCTTTAAATTTAGTCAATCTTTCTGGGCACAAAAATATGTATATAATATGCCCCACATCGTGGCATGATTTGCAACTTGTTATCCAAAGACCTAATCTATGGAGCCAATCTGCCCCAAGGAGCGATTCTTGCACCTTAGAATCTTATTCAGAACAGCCTTTATTTTTAATGGGGTTATACTGAAACACCAAGCTGATAAAAACATGTTTATAATTACCTACTTGTTTAAACGTGAGTAGGAAGTCAAAAAAGTTCTGGTTGAGACTTTCTTTGACATTTGGAGCCACCTCCATGCCAACCTGTAAAACAAATATTCAGAACATGACATCTATTGTATGAGGCTTTAATCAATCAATACACGTTAGCAATTAATCCACACTAGCCTTACCCTGCAGAGATACGCTCTGGCATAAACAGCAACCAGAGGATCTCCGATGCCTTTAATCATGGACGTTAGACGAGGAAGGCTCTCAGATATTCCTCTGTTAAAACAATAAGTAATAAATCAATGTTATGCCCCTAAAATAATCCATTAAGAATACTTACAAAAAGTCTAGCAATCCAATGGTGATGCCAAACATTAAAAAACGACCACTAATCCAATAAAAGTAGAGGCACCATTAGAATCTTACAACCTGACACGGTGTTTTGCTCCTTACGTTTTAGTGAGAAACTTGTTGCATTTTAGGATTGCTGCTTCCACATAACTGATGGAAATTGTTAAGGATATAGGCAAAGATGAGCATCAGATGTAGACCATTTTTGTCAAGAAAAAAACCTAGGCTTTGGTGCAAGCTGAAAAACAAATTCTAACTTAGAACGACTTGTACCATATGAGTCGCGGACAGAAAGGAAATATGGTAAAGATAATACATTTGGCTAATTGAAATGCTTTGCACTGAAAGCTTTTGGGATCACTTAGGTCTCTTCTTCAGGCATAATATTTATTTTTAGGCCCCATCAGTTCCTTGATTCCCTCCTCGGTGACCAACATATACTGGCACTTACACACTGATGCTAACATACTCCATCTAACACACATTTACACATACACACTCAAGCTAACACATACACAATCACTAACATACATACTGCCACCCTAACCCCTTTACCCTCTCACTCGCTCCCTCATTCCCTTACTTTGGCCTTATGGAGCCTTCTTTCTATCCGATTGCACACACTGTACGAGCAGCCTCGATTTGACCACGGGGTCACTTAACATTGCTTTGTGTAACCCCACCACATTCAAAGTTTTGGACTGGCCTGCGGGGCAATCGTCCCCCTCGCCAGCCCGGCCCTGATGACGAGTAAAAAGGAAAACGTAAAGCAGAAATTCTCACAGAAGGATACAATCTAGGAACCAGCTCCCTGATGGACGCAATTTTGAAGAACCAATTTAAGCAGGTCTCCTTTGCAGTGTCATTCACATTGTCTGGTGAGAACTTTGCTGTTGAAACATTACTATTTTATTATTATACTTTACTTGTAGAGAACAAGCAGACTCTTTAGCGTTGCCACAATAGGAGAATATTCAAAATAAAATATTGTTAAAATTAACAACATACAAAACTAACAATAACATGGACACACATAAGGCATAATGGAACAGAAGAAGGGGACCCTGCTCATGGGAGCTTACAGTCCATTAGGAACATATAATCATTGAAATTTTACAGATCTACAAAGGTCATCAATCACAACCTGCCTGCCTGTCTTGTTACTCGTTCCATTTAAACAAAGCATTAATTGCATTCTCTTGTATGTTAAGCAAATAACCCTTAGCAGATCTAACATTGCATTCTTTGCTTTGAAGAATTGATCATATAAAACCAATGCAGATACTTACAAGAAATGTTTACAGTTTCTATGGCAACATACTATGGTTTCAGACATTCAACAGAACTAGTAGTGTTGTCTCTAACATTGCATTTAGTTATAGAAAGTGGAAAAACATCAGCTAGACCCCACACACACTCATCTGTAATGGGTTTCCATTAGGCTAGGAGATGAAATCCATTGGACTTATTTACTCTTATGCTTCACAAAACATGCATTATCTCCTACTAAATTTAACTCATAACATGCAATACACCAAAAACAAATATGTTTTAGATTCTCATTACCAGGCAAGGAGGGGCGATTTTCCGTGCACATGGACAATATCCGCTCGTATACAAGTTTCCCTGTAAAATAAGGACACAATTTCTTAAACAAAATTAATAATTAATAAAATTAACGAAGCCATATTCACAAAACTTACCAAATGTATCAAGAATATCAGTTATCAACACAAACTTGCTTGGGTAGAACTGGATCACTGTGGTGTCTGATAGTAGCTTTGAGCACTGAGAGGTATAGAAGGTTTGTATTAAAACAAACAGACCCATTCCCACTCTTTGAGAAATGTTTAAGAGAAGCAATACCCAATAGTCATAACACTATATATCAGCTTTACGCTACATGGCCGATTGTGATCACGTTGTCAGGCGCCTAATTCTAACAACCATGATTTTAAATAAAAATAACACATACCAGAGCTTCAACCTTCAGGGACTTCACCTCAATAAAAAGCTAACACCCCAGTGTTATCGGGATGATCTATAAACACATTTATTATATTTTTACCTGGATAACTATTTTTAACGCTTTGACTTTCTGATCAGAGGCCCAGGCATCCTTTAGGGACTGGTTTAGCTCCTCGATCCGGCTGATGTAATCTTGCTGGGTTAGATTCAAGAGTTCTTTCTGTGATCCCTAGAAAAAGATTTAAATACAGAATATGTTCATTGATATAATATATATTAAGCAGTATTTATCATATAACAAAATGGTAAACTAAATATACTCTATTTACAAGGACCCTTTTCATAAGGACAGTTTTTATGTTGAATTGCCTGAAAAAAAAAAAAAACAACAATTGAACAAATCTTATGTAAAGTGATAAAAGTTTTGTAACTACTCCACAAACTAGTTAGACAGATCCTGCTGATCTTCTACCAGTCTGGACCAGAAAAATATAAACAACCCCATTAAAGAAGTAGCATTTTCATATAGTTTAACTCTATTAAGGGTGCGGACACACGTTAAGTGACTAGGAAAATGAACATTTGGTAAACCATGTAACCTATCCACGGACAGAATGTAGTTACCCCAAAAAAGTGGTTTGTACTCACCTCCTCCAGGTCATCCAACTCCTCTAGCCTAGTTCTCACTTTTTCGGACACTGCTGAGCCTGGTGTAGTGGCTTTAGCTAAAAGATATAAGATGCATTTCAGTTTTCACAACCCTCTGTTTGCTGTTACTGGTTTTATTTTTTCGGGAGGAAGGAAGGGCAACTTTCACCACACTGAGTGGATTCTTTACGGCAATGCTAATGAAGCCTTTAATGTGTCCATGTGGCTGTATTGTGTTCATTGCTGGTTCTTACCTTTATCTGATCCCATGAAGAGATTCTAGAAACAAGGGGAAAAAATCCAGATTATAAAGGTATCATACATTTGTTAATATGGAACCAAGTAGGACAAGCTGGACATTACACATTGACTCACTATGGAGAGCTTTTCGGTAGTTGTGTACTTGGCCAGGATCTCACCGCGTTTACTCGACCACGGCTCAAAGTCACTTCCAACAAACTCTTCGTTCTCGTGCTTCTTTCTGCCTCCCTCCTGAATAAACAAAAATATTTTATAACCCAAGTTTAATGTCAAGTATTTGCTAGGAAACAGTTTTCTGTTGCTAAAACTAAGCATTACGGTGTAGGACATAGAACGGTAAAGAAACCGATACTCAAGGTATCTCACAAATATCTATTGCATTTACAGAGTAATTGCTTTTTACCATGGCTGTCATGACCGGCTCAGCTGTAGCTGCAAACATAGAAAGAGGGTCCGTTCCATCCAGGACTGTACTCAATGGATCTATAAACGAATTGGAGGAGCAGGATGAAGAATTCGAGGAGGTGCTCTCTTTTCGACCTAATTTCTTGGTTTTAGATTCTGTGACCTGTACAGAACAAGAACATTAGAAATCACACTGGACTGAAGACTTACCTGCAGATTATTTTCTTTATAATCATATTTAATAAAATAGATTTTTCAGTTTTTCAAAACTGACCAAAATATTTAGAACCATGGTAAAGTTAGCTCTAAATGTTCTCAGTACTAGTTTGTCATCTGACACAAGAAGACCATAGATAGAGCAAGATAGGACTCCATATGAAGACTAGACCTGTGATGTCCTGAAAGCTTACGCAACGTCTTTTTTTTCCACGTTGGCCAAAGGTATCCTCTTCAAACTAAAAGCACGTCTTAAATATTTCTTACTGTGCTTACAACTACTAATGTCAAACTAAAATGAGAGACACTTCTTTAACCAGGAGCCATGGCTTCTAAAACATTAATGGTGGCACAACATGTTTACATACAGACCCGTTCTTGGTCCCTAGGAAATCATCTCTTAACTCAAATTCTGAACTCAAATTCAGAAGCCAAGTCTTTGCCTCCAAAGTTCAGAAAGGAGACAGCGAACTCACCGTTATGGGTTTCAAAGGATGATAGTCCCCATATTCCACAGCCACTCTCTCCAGCCTGCATGATTCTATTTCTGTGGGGTAATTTCTCTCTCGGGAGTGCCTGGAAAGGAGGAGAGACATCAAATGTCATTTAGAAAGTCGCATCACATAACACGGGCACTGCTTACATGTATGTGGAATTTACTGTAATGAATAATCAAATGCTGTTCTCACGAGTACACTGGGAGTGCCTTCAAGGCCTTCCATAAGGGCTACAGAATCTAAGATAACTTCTGGCGGGCAAAGGCAGCAAGAAATGCTTTTCAGCGGTTTTCTCTCGGTTACCGGGCCTGGAGGTGAGTTGAGTTTCTGAAACCACTCAACCAAAGCTTTTCTTGCTGCGTTTCCTGATGGACCCAGATAGGAGCGGGCAGCTGGGGGTAACTGCCCTGTTTTGAGGGACAGCCCCGGGTGCTTCAAGGACGCCAGTATCTACGACAAGGATATTTAACGCAATGTCCTTTACAGGCCCTGTTGCTCCATTGCTACGGGGGTACATGAGTGTGAATGTTGAACTCACTAAAAAGGGCCGTTCATGGTCATATTCTTCCAGCATGACGTCAACTGTTTGCTTCGCAGCGTCTCCGTTAAACCAGTGGTGTTTCTCTTAGTCTACTTTGCCAGTGGTGGCCTCCTGACAGTCAGCCATTTTGTGAGGATTCACATGCTTTCAGTAGACCAGTAGACTAGACCACTAGTCAAAAACAGCAGCGGGCTATAATATGGTAATGGGAGAAGCCACGCTGCTCCATATAGCGAGTCACACAAAAACACTCCGGGTGTCCCAGATGAACCACATAAAACAGGGATGCCAATAAGTAACATCTTAAAAATACCCTCTCTTGTTAACCAGACATTTTACTTCTCTATGTAACCTCCAGCCTTTTATCTCTCCTTCTCCCTTTACTTCTTCCCCTCCATTATTTAACCCCTTAAAGCTACGCTTCTATAGCCCGTTATTTCAGATTTACATTTAGCTAGCGGTAATACTACTATACATTTATATATATATATTTTATATATCCCAATATCTGAAATACCCAAAGATGAACACTTTCCTTTAGCGTGCGGATCAAGGCGCAGGTAGGGTACAGGATTTCCACATTTGTTAAATTTTTCTGCATGTATAAATATTTATGGAACTGATCAAGGTGTTGAGAATAATGCATGTTATTTACAGGATTTATTTCATGCAGTCATATTATTGTGGCATTAATCTCAGAGCTCCTGTAAATGAGGGACATCAGGGAAGGAAAGAGGGGCAGATGGATTTGGGACTGTCCCATGGAGACAACTTTATAGGGACGCTTTCCAATCCAGCCACCATCACCCCTTTCCACCCTCCCGCCCTTTGCTACAATACAATCAGAAATCCAGAATTACTATGCAAGCTAGCTCCTCGGTATCAGCTTCCGCTATCCAGACCCTGACATCACACTCATCAGGCGGATTTTCGGTCTGCCGCTGCTAGTCGCCTTTTAAACAAATCGGAGACATCTTAAATATGAAAGTTAGTGATCTTACGTAACTAATCGCACTAATAAAACAATCAGAAAAGATGATGTCTCTCACCACTGTATTGAAGCCATCTTCAATATCATGTGATTTCTCCCCGTCAACTTTCACCTCTCACCTTCCGCCATCTTATGGATGGCGGAACGTAAATCTAATCAAAGGCTAGCTGCTGGTTGTTTGTGCGCATGCTCGTAGATGCGGAATTCGAGTGGTGTGCCGTCATCTTAAATTTTCCAACCACGTCAATTACCGGGGCTTAAATCCGATGATCTGTGTGAAGAAGAATGATCTGGTCAGAATAAAGATTTGCCTCTTTTGATCTGTACATGATACGATCTCCGTGGTGTGTGTGTTAGGCATTAGTATCTTGTCTGTGAGAGACCTCCTCTTATAAACACCACGGTTTACCTGCTACATGTCTTATCACACTCACCAACTTTCCTGAAATTCCTGCATCCCTGGCAAAAGGGGGCGGGGCACACACTTTTTGTGACCCTACAGCATTAAGATCTAGGCTGTCCAATACAGATACTGGCCTGGTAGTTTGGAGCTCACTTAGAAGGGTTTAGGCTGTGTTTATGCTGGGACAGAACCGAAATTCGGGATGGTTGGTAGGTATGTGTTATACAAAGACTCTGGTGCAGGAGGCTCCTGGTCTTGTCAAGGCGTGTGGTGTGGTGTTACCAGAGTTTGTAGATGGTTTAGTCTATGCAGGATCTCCTTAGCTAGGCTTTGCTGAGCTTCTTGGGAGTTGTCAGTTCTGTCCCCTTTGATTAGAGTCTCATGGTATTGGAGTCACCAGGTTCTGAGGGTGTGAAGGACCCCATCAGGGATACCCGTGTCTCTGGTTGCCACATCAGCCATTTCTTTCCAGGATAAAACTATTTTTTGTAAATGTTGATGACCACCACTTGTAGTTGTACACCGCAGCATATAGGATGCACGCAATATGTTAATGTGACTGTATGCCGCTGTAGAAACGAGAGGGTCATTTTGGCTTCAAATGTATAATACACCTGAAGAAGAGACCTAGATATTCCTGAATGCTTGCCATCCATTGTACTGCAGTTAGCCAATAATGATACCAAATTTGCTCTTTCAGTGGGTAACACCCAATGTTTTTGGTGCCATGGTGGGATTCAGCATGCTTACTACCAGCGATCATGTTCTATCCCAGTACACTACCTCTACTTCATTACCTTTTGCACCGACTGATTATTATTATTTATTGTTTTATATAGCACCATCAAATTCCATAGCGCTGTACAATGGGTTGGATTGTGTTTTCCCCTCTGCTCTTAGAGAAGGGCTGGAAGCGTAAAGGTTAGCAGTATCCAGCACAGATCAGTCTTCAGTATCCTCATATACGACATTTATACCAGTGCTTCGCAGGCTGTGCACACATTCACCATACGCAATCCTCACATTCAATTTACATTTGGCACCAGGTGATTAAGCTCTTGTTGATGCATCATATGATACAAAAGGTACAGATGGGCCAACCCTAACTGGCGTTTGTTGCAGGAAGAGCTTTGCTGGCCCTGTATAATGTGACGCTTCTGCAGCCTTATCTTACATTGAATTATACATTATACATGCCAGCTTCGCTATCATCGTTTGAGAAAGTTGCTAGTGTTGGCCCTTTGTAATGCATAGGGAGAGCATTGAAACTGCAGCTCTCCTGCAAACTCCCTTTAGCGAATTACCCCCATGGGTGATACCCTCCATTATTTCCCTATATACCAAACCAACTACCCAAAAATAAACTTATTTTACTTAAAAGTGAACATTTAAAAAAGTTTATTAACAATAAGAAAACATACAAGGCACAACAAGAAAAACAAAGTACAAAATTAAATACAGTTCAACGAAACAAAAAGTTAAATATGTATAAATAAATACAATGTACAAAAAATCTGGCACTTTTGGATAAGAAGGCCATGAGAAGCACAGGGTTTTGAAAATTAACTTCGGTGGGCACGTTTACAATAGACAGCACTGCGAGATATTACAAACACATGGAACTGAATTACGCATTGGGAAGGACCATCCTTGGCAAGTGTCTCCTGCAAAGAAGGCTGGGCTGACCCTGCACAATACATAGTTTAATCAGCGATGCAACTTGCAATCAATCTCACTGATTTAACTATGCATTGTCCAGGGCCAGTCTAATTCTTTTTGCAGCAGCAGCTCTATGGGGTTGGCCCATCGCAAGATAAACTGAGGTTGATTAAACTCCCCTTCCAGCTTTAGTGAACAAAATCCTATGTTGTCTACAAAACTAGTATCTACCAACAGAAAATCTTACCGAGTAACCCCAAGGCTCTGAAAAACTATTTTTGTCCTGTAATCAATTATGAGCTACTTTGCAGCTATGGAAAGAAAACAAATTCAGGATGCTTTACAAGTGTACATCAAGAACGTAAAATAAATGTTAACGCGTTTTGTGTATACTTCAAAATTTTTCTTCGATTTGTTAACAATCGCAAATTTAAAATGTAACTTTGAATTGGTAAAGTAAAAATAAAATGGGAAAAAGGTCATTTTTCCTTTGTAAACATAGAAACTAGAGAGCTTCTTGTTAGTGGTGTTCATATAAGAGTCGGATCAAAGTGGATCCTTAACCCTTCCGGCCTTACCATATACACATTCTGTGCATGGACGGCTTAAATGGGAGATATAAGAAAATAACACACTATTACTAAGTAACTTGGAGAACCATGTCTTTTACACATTTTAGAAAAATTCTGCATAAACATCTGATGCTGTCCCTGCAGCCCAGCAGTAATATCAAACATTTAAATCTGAAAAATAACCTGAACCATCACCAGCAATCCCATAGAGACATGCAATACACATTGCTTTATAAGATATTCCTCATTCAGGGAAGGCATCGTGTGGTTTACAGCCATATAGTTTTATTTACCCTCTCAGATAACAGAATATACCATCCCGATATCAAAATGGCCAGAATTTAAAGCTTTTTTTATGCTTTTATCCATATTTTTTTTTTGGGGGGGGGGGGTTTAATCAATGCACTGTAGGCTTACAACATATAGTATACGTACATGGCCTATTCTGTTAAAATGTGCAGATGCATTCAGATACCTCCGTACATTAAGCTGACATAGGTAAATATTTTGCAAAAGGGACTTATGTATCTGTAAACTGTCGTATTTCAGGACTGTACAAACTATGACAACGGAAAGAAAACAGAAACATCCTGATAAACGCTCAGCACATATTTTCATGCAAAAGAAATATTGTATTCAGACTCCATCCCTATACAAAGTTATTTGAGTTACTGTAAACTGGTAGAAGGATGTGGAATACGTGGGAAAATGTTTCAATTGGTGCAAAAATTAAATATCAAGAAATCAGAATATTAGCTGCATGCTAATGTGTGACTTTACATTCAGTGCAAAGGAGTGCAAAAGGCATGTTTAAATAACAATACAAAAAGAAGAATATAGCTTCATCTTTCTATCCCAAAGAGTGCTGTCTTCTTAAATTGTCACAACATTTGGCTTCTTTCTTTGGATTCTTCTTGCAGATGCTCCTGTAATGAATAGAGCAAAATATATTATTAGATTAAAGTAAGGTATTACATTCAGGCCTTACCACCAATTTTCATTGCGTAACAGGTGAGAGGCAGCATGTTTTGACAATCTGTGACTTTGTTAAAGTAGATCACTCACTTTCCTGTGGGGGCAATCATCTTAAATTTCGTGGGATTCGAACGATTGTACCCAATCCCTATATTACATCATTGAGCGATTATTTGTTTTTAAAGTTACTGCTGCTCTTTGGTGGAATCAGAGATCAGTCGGGTGGGTGAGCAGAATGGAAAGGATTTTAGGACAGACAACTATTTCTTATGTTAGTTTTGCCACCATCAAAGTCTGTGTTATCATCAAGTCAGAGAGGGACCTCACTGTGAATCCCTTAATATTCCCAATTCTAATGAACTTTGTTGTTCATAAAATCAGTTTTACATTAAGCATTACATTTATTTTTCTTTGGATAAACGGTCTAAAATTTTTAAAAAATGTCTTACCCCTGTCTGCAAAGAAGCTTATTGATGGGTGCATTTTGTCCTTGATTTGGCTGAAGGATTCTAGTCAAAATGAAATAAGAACCAAAAAAAACGTATTTTGCTTTGTGAAGAATAAGAACAAAAACATATTTATACAAGACACGTGCATTTTCTCTCTCTAGAAGGATGGGTTGGAAATTCATAGTTCACTTGTAACTGCAATGGTACAGCAGCAACCAACAGAATGGCCAAGTCAGCGGGACCATGTTTTTGATTTAGAAAGGGGAGGAAAGGTGACATTTTGTTACTGCATGTTGCTCTATTTCCCTCACTCCAAATAAACCTATGATTAAATAGTCTTTTGGTGCACAGCTTTTCCTTACTATTACCATTTGTTTGCACCCAAGGAAAATAAATAAAGAAACAAGGACTATATACCGTATTTTTCGCTCCATAAGACGCAGTTTTTTTCCTCCCAAAGTAGGATGCAAAATCAGCCGCGTCTTATGGAGCGAAGATGCAGGCAGGGAGGGGGGCAACGATATACCGTATTTATCGGCGTATAACACGCACTTTTTTAACTAAAATCCGGAGCTTAAACCCTACCTGCGTGTTATACGCCGATAAATCCGGGGTCGCAACTGAGGCAGGCGGCGGCCGCCAGCAGAGGAGTCCTGGATTTCTGCCAGTCAGGGGGGCCCAAGGGGTGCCGAGCGGTTGCTGAAGACAACCGCTCGGCAACTCTCGGGCCCCCCTGCCTGACAGATATACAGGAATCCTTTGCTGGCGGCGGCCGCCGCCACTGCCGCCTGCCTCAGCGCTTCAACTCCTGTGTTGGAAGCGTTTGTCTCGGGTGCCGGCGCTTTACGCTGGGCGCCGGCATATGACGTCAGACGCCGGCGCTCAGCAGTGAAGCGCCGGCACCCGAGACAAACGCCTCACGCTTCCAACACAGGAGTTTAAGGTAAGTGACCGGGGCGGGGGGGGGGGATCCTGAGAAGGGGGGGTTAGGGAGTTAGAGGGGAGATACTGAGAAGGGGGGTTAGGGAGGGAGGTCTTACTGTGTGTGTCTTACTGTGTGTGTGTGTGTGTCTTACTGTGTGTGTGTGTGTGTGTCTCACTGTGTCTGTGTGTGTCTTACTGTGTCTGTGTGTGTCTTACTGTGTGTGTCTTACTGTGTTCATAGCTTATTCAGTTATTGTAATAAATATTTTAGCCCATTTTTTAGCTCAAAATATTTTTTCCTTTTTTTTCTCCTCTAAAATCTAGGTGCGTCTTATCAGCAGGTGCGTCTTATAGAGCGAAAAATACGGTATATATAGTCTAAAGAGCTATTTCCTCAAATAGAATGTACAACTACCATAAAACACCGCACTTAATCTTTCAAAACATTTAGGGGGTGTATGTATATACATTTGTGTATATTTATCACTACACATAACCTTCCCCATCAAGCACATACATTACGGAGACTTACCTGGTTTCCAAGGCCTTTGGCTTTGATTGGAGTTTTTTATTTGAAATCCCAGTTTCACCTACCCTAAAAACAAGGAAATTCCATTCACTTATTTCCTACTTCACGGATCCAGAGAACGACTGCATTATTTCTAAACCATTTAGGAAAAAAATTACTCGTTTTGCTTTGGGAAGATCACCAGGAATAATCTATACACTGTGGTATCCAAATTCCACTATTAAATATTCATTTTAGCAATTTTGTTTTTTTAATGTAGCCATTGGTTTTGAAAAAAGGAAAATAATTGCATTACACCACTGTGTGAATTTTAAATATTTTTAAAGAAATGTTTCTTAATATAGTGCTATTTTACATCGGAAAAGCACTAGACTTCTAACACCTTCTACCTTGTAAGCTTCTTCCTATCCAAGGATTTTTGTGTTGCCGATGAAAGGGTCACCCGGTCTCGAGGACTCTTAAGCTTTTCCTGTAGAACAATATACGACATGGTAATTAAAACAGCCAGCAAGACGACATCGCAAACCGCCGGTTTTCCGATAACTGTCATGTTGCTCCTTTCCAGGAGCATTCAGAAGATTTAATGACTTTTCCAACATATAATCAAAAATATTGAAACATCTAAAATCTCATAATTACAGCTTGATATGCTAGAATTGTAATTCAAATGAATTTTATACATTTGTACCAGCTGTACAACTTTAGAACATGCAATCAGCTCCTACTTCAGGGCTTGACAAATTTGTTGTGATTGTAGGCGCCAGCTAAAAAAGTTAGGAGCCAGGATTTTTTTTTTTTTTTTTAAAACTAACAGTTGGTCAGGAGCGATCTGATCATCATCAGCCCACTTACTAAACTCACAGCATTTGACCTGGAAGCACCCTGGACTTTCAGGTCAGTGCTGTTTTTTTTATATATATATATATATATATATATATATATATATATATATATATATTTCAATATACGCTTTCAATGCTGATGTTCCATTGAAGCACAGCATTGACTGATATTTAGTCCCCACAAGTGGGGACAAATGTTAACCCCTGCAATGCCACGAATGTGTTATACACAATTGTGGAATTGAAGGGGTTAACGCTGCACTGTCGCTCTCATGAAGCGATCAGGCAGCAGGGGAGGGTTGGGGCTGGTGTCCAGACTCATGTGGAGACCAAAGAACCCTCTCCCCCTGTCCCTGAAGCTGTCTCTGGCAGCTGGGAAGCAATTGCTGGTCTATAGACCAGCCATTGCAGGGGGGACTCTCTGATGACTGCTGTAGGTTTCCATGCCTATAGGAATCATCGAAGGGCTTGTGGGGGCTCGTTTTTGCTGTTGCTGGTCTGTCTGAGCTTCCAGGCAGACCACCAGCAGCAGAGCCCCTTACAAAATGGGAATTAACCCCTAAATGCCACGATCACGGCATTGAAGGGGTTAACGCTGCCCTTTCGCTCTCATGGAGCGATCAGGCAGCAGGGGGGTGTTGGGTCAGGTCCTCACACTTGTGTGGGGACCCAATCAACACTCAACCACCTTCCCTGAAGCTGCCTGTGGCAGGCTGGCAGCTGAAAACGCGATTGCTGGTTTTCCTGCAACCGCGTTTTCAGCCTACAGGATCACTCCGTGGGAGTGATCTCAGGCTCGGGGGCGGGCTCTGAGTGGCTGTGCTGTCTGCCCAGACTCCTGAGGCTGCCTGGGATTTGTCGAGCCCTGTCCTACTTGGTCACAAACAGAGCAATGAAATGATCAAACAGAAAGCAAGTCATCATTGTGCGGAACACGTCTTATATAATAACCGATTTCTGATATTATTTACACTAAAAACGTAAAAAAAAAATAAACTCACCATTTGCCTGATCAGTTTCTCACGCCTCAATTCACGGTCATGAGCAAGAATATTCATTCTTTCTGTAATGTCCATTTCAAAGAATACATCATGTATTTCATACAATGCTGCTCGCAGCTGTACACGGGGGGAAAAGAAGGGGTTACAACACATTATTCAAAATTTGGGCTCAAGAAGCAGCCAAATAGATTAATTCCACCGATATATGGACGCAACAAATGTTTGACATGCTGGCTCTTTACCAGACTTTTGCCAAGTTTTATTTTGACTGACAAATGCATTCAATTTTAAAGACTTTTAAAAATATTCCAAAACCATGAGAAAACATCACTGATCTTTAACTACAAGTTGCATACACGTTATGCCGGAAGCACCCTTACCTGTGCCAGGACCCTTTCCCGCAACAAGGCGTCTTGGGCTGACACTATCCCTCTTTTTACTGGACCATCTGCTTGGAAGGTCCTCATAAATTCTGCAGTGTCCTAAGAGTCATAGCAAAATAAAAACTTATAATTACATGTAAGAAAAGATTGTGACAATAGGGAATGCTTGAAACAACAGTTAACACACAGTGCTCAATGAAGCCTGGGGTCCCTGCCAACGACAGCATTGTAGTCTTACCTTTACAGTTTGCTTTAAATTCTTGAGCTTCTCTGTCTGCATAAGTCTCCGAGTAAGAAAGCCCTTGGCTAGCGCTGTGACTTTGTTTAATTTTATCTGCATTGCTGGACTGTAAACCTTTGGGGGGCAAAATTGTATAAAATGATTGGATTAGGGAAAATCATGAACGGAAACCACATCTCTGGATTTAATAGCTGTAGGTACAGTCTAGTACAGAAATTGCATTTTAATGCATATTGGAGGCCATTTTGCAATGCCTTTTTACTGCATGCAATTTGGAGTATTCATAGTTTAATAAATGGGTCTAACCATTAAACTCCTCTGCAAGCTGCCTTTACGGAATCATTAGCATGCAAGCTCCTTTGCTCATGGTCAGTAGCACTCTAATAAAAAAAATACTGAAGCAAAGTACCAGTGTTCAAATAGCATACACATGCTTGGCTGTTGATGGACACATTGACTAGAATTGGAGTTCTGCTGAGAATGAGCAACATACATACTGGAGGTCCACCCTGTATTCAGTAGGAGCAGCTGGGGAGGTGAGAAATGAGGCAGAACTCACAGTATCCAACTAAAGAATTTGTATGGCTTTTACAAATATCTTGAAAGTCATGTTTGTTTGTTATACAATGTTAGCTTAACATTCCTTGTAAAATGCATTAGTTAAGAGGATCTCCACATATTACAAGAGATAGTGATTTTTACTTAAGCGTTTCGGACACCGTACCAATCAATCTTAAACATTTCATGTTGACAAATGAATCAAGGCAGCCAGTTCACTCGGTAACCAGCAGGTGGGTGAAGAACCTCTGTTGTGCGTGGAAAATGTTTACAAGAACATTCCAATAAATAAGCTACCTGGGACCATCTGGTTCTTGCTCTGCTGAGAGACCTCTGGGTCGAGATTTTCAGAGCTCCACTTGGCGATGGTCTCCACAGAGCAACCGAGGGCTCATTTGCCGATTCACAGCTTTGTTGTGATGGGGCAGCCACTGACCCAACTGTAAGATGTTAACAGTCATTACAAATCCTTAGAGAGATACTTAACCGTTCTGAAGACACAGCTATGAACATGATGCTCCTTAAAATACCAGTAAAGCACGTACACATGCAGTGCTTGATTTATTGTAACTAGATTTAAGATCAAGCTTTGCCATGTCAATTAACCATAGCCACAACACACACCTCCTTTCAGCCTCTGCACAATGTTTTTTGTCCTAAACTGACCACTTTTTTTTTTTTTTTAATGATACTGCATGGTGTTAAGCAAATCCAGTGATGCAAAATGATATGAGTGCCTACAAATGTAAATGCTCCCACATGCTTACTTGTGTTATAAGAAGAGTAAACGTGATATGGTTCCACGTGGCTTGTTTCAATTTCTGACATGTTGCTTTCGTCTCCGTTTGTCTTATCAGGTCTCAGTTTACTGTCATCAAGCATTCCTGGTGAACCAGGCACAACAATTTTCTTGAACCTTAATCTTTTCCGTTCTTCCTCAAACTCCTGAAAAAAAAATTAAAAAATAAATAAGAAACAAGCAGGTTGTTTTTAATATGATTGTTTTTCTGGCTATAATACAGAGATGATGATGTGTCTGAAATCACACACAACAGCAAAACCTGTATTTCAACCTTCAGTTATTTTCAGAACTTCACCATAGTGTCAACCTCTCAAATCCCCTTATCCCAGAGCTCCGAATATTCCCCGCACACGCAAAAAGGGCAAGAGCTGCCCGTGGGTCATGTGAGCCTGCTGAGCACCTGCCTCCCGGCAGCACATGGAAAGAAAATGCCAAGTGTGCATAGAGATGGTTTCACAATACACGAAAGTATGAACGCATAGAGCCAGTTAGTATATCCAGGAGGTGAAGCGCAACGTACCAGGAGTCAATTTCTAGTCGCCATGTCAACCTCGCAAACAGCAAGCCCTTCCTTACAATTTTCACTTCTCCTAGTAGGTTTTTTTCTCAGGTCTCTACATTTATTTCCAATACCTACATGATCCATGCTTGAACGGAGCAGGAACTGGCAGTAACCTCGGCACTTAACACTTCTATGTATTAAAAAAAAATACCAAATCACTAAAACTGGCACTTTTTACCCAGTGCGTGATTTTGGGATGATTCGACAGGCGGTACGTTGAATGACTTTTTGCAGAGTGTTTCTTTAGGTGCCATGAATTACTGATGTGATGTGTTTATATCAAAGCTATAGAATCCTTTGTAGAAGCTTTCACCCACCACCTATTAATTTCCTGATAACACAGGAAAGAATTTATCGGGTTAAAACAAGACAAACACTACGATTTACAATTCTTTTATTGCAGCAGTCAATGAAATGTATTAGCTGGCTGAATCATTTGGTCAAAAATTATATATTACCCCTGTACCTGATACAAATATTCAATTTTTTTATCTTGATTTAGTGCCGAACTATGTCTTGGCCTTTTGTTTCTTTATAAAATCTACATCTATATATGTCTATATAGCTAAGCTTTAGCAGCCACTATAAAACTTACCAGTCCACCCAGTTCATATAGTTCAATGCCACACTTACACACATACTGTGTCAGAAGTTGCCAACTGTTCCTTTACTTTCTAACCAGCTGTGATCCCTACATGATCTATTCGCTAGACGTGGTATTACCCTTTGTAATCTTTCTTGCTCTCTTTCCTGTTCGGCAATCAGTAGAGATAGTTGCTGTGCATGTTGCTCCTCAAGTTTCTTTCTCATTTGCTCAAAAGACAGCATTTTCTTTTTCAAGTTGTCATCTAAAAAAAAAAAAATTATATTTATATGAAAAATTATCCACTTCATGAATTGTTAATATTATAAGATACCTAGTAGTGAAAGGGCTTGAACGCTGGCAGGATTGACATTTAGGATTGATGTCTAGAACAATCTGGCACTTTGGAAACTTAAACACGTCTGTAGATGAATGCATTAGATGGTGTGATTATAGACTACTGACCGGCTAGTAACAACGCATGTTTAGTTTCCCAAGGAGTCCGTTCACAAAGGTTTTAATTGTGTTAGCCATTACTAGTTGTGTAATCACTGCTTTCTATTCCGTTTATGGGAATATAAATGTGCCAACGCTACTAAGCAAGGGTTAATTATGTGCATTTAGAGAAAAGAATGCAATAGTATACGATGAGTATATATAATTAAATGCCCTTGATCAACGCCTCTCAGAGATCAGCTTGGCAGTACTCATGTACAGGGACCATTATGTGCGGTTTGTACTTCTCACGGACATAACACGCCTAGGAAACTCTCACCTAAAATAAGTAAAAAAAAAAAAAAAAAAAAAAAAAAAAAGCACACGCCAGGTATAGCCCCCTAATACCCATGTTACAGCTCCTGTGCTTAATACTACGATACAGAAACAGTCTGGAGCTGCCATGACAGGCCAGGTTGTGTGTGATGCGGTGTATGTATGGTATGCAATCCTCAAATGAATATACAGAGACACAGATGCGCTTTGTGTCATTATTCCTATTCCCTGGATAGAAGGTTGTCCTCATTAAAAGGTCACTTGAAACTCAAATCTTCAACTTACAGGACAAGTCTGGGCAGCTACTAAAGAAGTATCTTCTCACATTATATAAGACCAATGTGAACTACGAAATGGCTAATATACGTCATTAAAAAATATTAACATTAATAAAAACAAAAATATACAAAATATACTTTCTATTGTAATGTTTAACATGTGGTGTCCTCCTATATTTTAATAGAGGTTTTCCAGTTGGGAAATCCAGTAAACACACCTAAACACAACTGTTTATTATCAAGCAGTCATGAATTCTACAATGAACAGGTACAAAGTATAGGCCGATGGAACTACCCATGAATTTGATGCCAGTGATTTAATACAGCAGGAGCTAGGACCCTTCCAAGCCTCAATCTTTGCACCTGGATAACAGATGTTGAACTGAACATCTACGACATACATATGTCAAGAAAATAGACTATAATTGTATAGAAATGCATTTAAGGAAAACCCTTCCATACCTAAGGTACTGTTGGACATTGCATCGTTCTTCCTTATGTGGAAAGACTCGAGGTAGTTCCTCTCTTCCTGAGGCAGCTTCTTCTCTTGATCACTTGAAGGTGGAGGCACATAGACATCTTTTCGGGTGCTGTCCAAATCCAGCTCAAGCCTGCGTTTAACGTCAAAGTTATTCTCATAAGATTGCTCTCTTATCAACGAAGAGGAAGGAGTGTCTGTGGTTTGGTTCGTGCTTTGGCTTTGCATTAAAATTGGAGAAGGCGTTTCTACATCATAGGATTTATTAAGCTGCGCTGGCGAAACCCGCTTAACCATTTCTGGTGAACCAGATGATTTAAGTTCATGTTCTGTTTTTAAAACGGGAGTGTCCACATTCTGACTCTGTATGTCAGGATTAGATGATGTTCTATTTGTAGCACAAATACTATTGTTTAGATGGGTCTCTTTACAGATTTCAGTCTGTGAAACATCTGTCGCTTTGTTATTCCAGATTAAAGCACTACTTTCAAAACTTTTACTCAAATCTGGACTGCCAACAATTTCATTCTTACTTAAGGAACATCCTGTGATGGAACAATTGTCTTTCTTATGTCCATTAATTGTTGGCATAGGTTCAGACAAATACGATTTCACATTTGTCTCCGGCAAATCCACTATTTCACCTTTTCCTTTAGGGCTTAGCTCATAGGCATTTATTGGATTATTAATGAGTATATGTCCTGCTGACAAGGGCCTAGGACGTCTTCGATGCATTTGAGGGCTTAAGCTTGGCTCTGGACTGGGCAGTTTAGCATAAGAGCCGGTGAGGCTTTTGACAAAGCTGCTTTCACACTCAATGACACATGACTTTTTTAATTCTTCATCAGATTCGGTATCTACACTTGAAATCGTCCCCGATTTTAAAGGAATGTCCATTCCCAGTGGTCTTGACAGAGCAGCAGAACCCATGCTCTGACCTTGGAAAGAGGCAGCTTGAAGAAGTGTATTGGATTTGTTAAGGGCAGGCTTATCAACCATTAAAGGGCTACAACTTCGGCTTCTGTTCATAATCCGTGCTCTCTCTTTTAAAGAGTCACTTATCTTAATGGTATCATTTTCTTTGTCCGAGTGGCTTTCATTACAATTACCCTTTGAATAGCTCTTCATGTTACGCCTGCTTTGCTCTTTTTCAATGTACTCTCTGGACTTTTTCAGAAGGTTTTGAAGACTCATCACGTACGGATCAGGAGCTCCTTTAGTGGGAGGTGGTGCTTCAAATGGCTCCGTTCCGTCATGCTGTGAGGCTTCAGTGGGTACGTCATTCTCATGATTTATCATAGGGCTCTTTGTTGGTCTTAAAGCCAAACAGTCTTCTTTGAGAACCTCTGTGTTTGCCTTTGACTGTGAGTCTTCCAATGACTTTTCAAATTTTGCGGGTCCGTGTTTTGCTGACTTGATTGGTACGTTAATAACATTAGGCAGAAGTGCAAACCCATTCATGTTCTTGGCTTTTGTAGCCTGATCTGTAAACTCTTCTGTAGTAGTAGGAACAGCATTCATACCTGTGGTCTTTTTTACCTACAGTGCATGCAAACGAAGAGTCAGAAGTACATTCAAAAACATATTCATAGGGAAATTATTCAGATATGTTACACATTGTATAACATGACTAGAGGGACAAAAAAATCCAAACAACAAAAGGTATAATTATACCCCAGCCATGCGGTCATTGAGCAGGTTTAAGACAGGTGAGCTGGATAACACATTAGGGCCAGCCCTTTAGCTGCTGGGGGCATACATAGCTCTTTGTTATAGTCTTGTGTCCTGTATATATGGTCTAAGAATTCCCAAACCGTGCAGTGGTAACCTAGTGATTGGTAGTAAACAAGAGTGAGACTCCCCATTGTTTTCTATTGAGTGCATGAGATCATGAACGCCACAAGTCAATTCAGAAGCAAAATACAGGTATTAAGGACTAACTCTTATTGAAACAAAATATGGTTCACTGAGACACAGATATGGTTTTATGTATTTTACCACCTCTTTGTTGTGTGCCATTCTAAAGAATAATTGCCCAAGACAAGCACAAAAAAACAATATATGAAATTTGTATAACTAAATTGGGAAAGGTTATAAAAAAAAAAAAAAAAATGTAAAATTGTTTTTAGATGTAAAATATGTAACCTGGCGCATAGCTCTTTTCTCTTTCTACTGTTATTAATATAAAACTGATTATATTATAGTACATTAACCTGGGAATATACTAATCTGTAATTGATCTCGAGAGGATTTAAATGGAAAGGATTATGTTTTGAACACACAATGTGGTAAAAATAGGCTAAGTGCTCGAATACATTTAATCATATTCAGCATGTTAAATATTGGGAAATATATTTCCAGTGGGTAAAAATTACGGTAGCAATTATTACTATGCTTTATAAAAGGGCCAACCTCAATGATCTTGGTCCAGCAAAACGCATTTTGAAATCAGGGAGCGGAAACTTTCAAATCCCTAAAAAACTCCCAGGTTAGAGAACACACTTCTATGTCTAGAATATATATTTTATAAAAACAGTTGAAGCAGACAGTTTGAAACTTTTGCCAATATTACACAAATTTCTTTCAAAGGGGCTAATGTAAACTAATGTCTGATAAGCTAGTCAGTGATCTAAAGGGACAACATTTAATGTGCATCTAAGGCTGGACTAAACAACAGTGAGGATATAAATCCATAAAAAAGGAGGGATGACCAAACAGCGCTCTAAAATTAATACAAGATTGATCTTGTATTTAATGCCAATAAGGGGTTTATTCACTAAATTGGGAGTTTGCCGCAACAATTAAACAATGCATTATCTAGAAGATCATCCTTCCTGGAGGAAAGACATCAGGAAAGACCCTTCATAAAGTGCCGTGCTGTCTTTCAGTTGAAATCAACCACAAAAGTTTATCGATTAAACACTAGATATTGATATTTCTACATGGGTAAGCTCTGGTGAGCACCTTTTGTTTCTAAGTCCAAAAGTGCTATACGAGGCTCTACAAGTTATGCTCTTTTTAACCACTGTACAGCACTGTGAGATATGATGGAGCTACACAAATCATGTTTTCACTGCGCAAACATTAAACCGGACAATAATAGCTTGATTTCTGATGGATCAACGGAGCCCCTAATGACGAAATCAGTTGTTAGAGAGTATGCAACTTTTACCTGGACTGTCTCCAAAATCTCCTGGACTCTGTTAAGCAAGAATGTCTTTCTGCAGTTCTGCCTCTTCTCATCCAGCTCGATAGCTTTCAGCTTATATTGTTGCATTTCTTGCCTTTTTTCCACTGTCAGCTATAAATAAATAATAATAAAAAAAAGAACACTGTTCAGGAAGCAAAAGGGTAAAGACATCCCTACCAAATATCAGCTATAGATATTTGTTTCATTTACCAACAAATTACCAAAAATTAGTCTGTCAATCACATTTTTTAATTAAAAAATACTTATCGGACAATCAAAACAGATTCAAGTTGTGGGTATTCAAAGTACAGCGGTTTAAAGAACTGTACTTATTTGAAGATGAACAAAGGAGAAAACAACATAAAGGGAAAATGTGTTTTCGAATAGGAAATAGGCTTGTTCATATTTAGAATTACTCACCTTGTAAGGAATTATTGCATCGCAGACTGAAGTTCTAGGATTAGCGCCTCATTTCCCCAGCAATATCAAACGCATACTGTTGTGATGTAGAATCAACCACAGCGAGGGTAAGAATGCTAGGTGACAAGGCAACACCGCTATGCCTTAGAAAACAAGTGACGCTTTGTTTATGCATTGCCAGGGACTTGTACGCCTCCTCACACGGTAGTAAAAACATGCTTGTTCCGAAAACATGACCTGCCAATTATCCTATCATTAAATGATCAGTGACGTGCTCCTGTGACAGCCAGGAATCAGACAAAAGTGCCAATAAACTTTTCTTTACACCCTTAAGAAAACGATTAAGGAGACTTTTCTTATATTAAAAAGTAAGGTTTGCTCAATTGTTTCCTTAAGAGTTAAGGAGTAAACTATGTTTTACCTGCCACCTCCTTCCAGTCCTCCTCTGCTGAAGCCAATCTACCCCACAGGAGCCAGCCGTGCCCGGCAACACCTTATGGGCACTGCCTGCTCCTGTACTGTACGCAAGTAAGCATGAAGGTAGAAGGAAGTATCAGCAGGTAACTTCATGGGTGTTAAAGGAACAAATCATGCAGACCTTACTTTTGATATAAGTCAGGTCTACCTCATTTTCTGAAGGGCTAAAAAAAAAAAAGTGGTTTGGTCTACATATCCCAGAGAAACAGGTGTTTAAACGTTCTCCCAACCGGTGTGCTAAAACCTGTTTTTTTTATCACCGCAGTATAATCAAAACCTTGCCTCGGGGCAGAGCTCAGGGTGAGACTACCATTACTTTGGTAAACAGTCTATTTAGGATAAGTACCTGCTAACAGATAATGTGCTCTATGGGGAAAAGCTAAAGGTCAAACGGTTATTATACAGGTTAAATGTTTAGTCTGTGTACAATGTATTATATATGTTCACTGGCACAGAAAACAGGTTGTCTGATGTTCTAAAGCCCATAGAGGCTATGATGTGAATCGCTCAGTATCAGACAAACAAAGAATAATAATTTAAAAGATTTCATTGGCCTTTTGTGCTTGATCTTATTACTACTGGCAGGGTTTCCTTTACGGATTCCTGATTTTTTTCTCTTTATGGATAGGCTTGGGCGCTCACTATGCTCTCCTAATGTATTCGCCTAGATGTTGGGACTTGTGATCTGATTGTGTCTTTGGCAAGCTAGCAAGCATAATACCTGAATGGAGATGGAGGTAAGCAGCACCGCAGAGAGATTCAACAGACCCTCTAAAAAGAAGAGGTATCATTGGGTTTGCAATACTCCCAGTACGTTCAAACAGCAATTAATGCTAAAATTTTTTCTCTTTAACGTCATGTTTCATGTGAACAGGTACGCAAAGGATACATTCATTCAAAATGTACCGTCAAGTATGTGCATGCTTTCAGGGATAAACCAACACTGTTTAGACGGTTACTGCTCCACTGAAGATTTGCAAATAGAAGATATTTTTATATGGTAATAGACCTGTTCTTCTAGCTCAAGGAATTGGGAATATGCAGCTGTATTAGAAAGGCAGCGAACAATACAAGGGCAGCATAGTGTCCCCAACACCCCTACTATAAAAATGCACATTAATGCAATCTGTAAGTAGACCTTAACCCTAACTGTAAATATCGTAGGTATAGCCATGTTGCAAAATCTTCCTTGCCACTGATTGGCTTCTTAAGTCTCTCCCATTAAAATCAATGGAAAAACTGTACACATGACCCCTGGGGTCAGACCCCTGCACACTGTGTTCACCACAAGAAGTACACCCCCCCCCAGCTTCTAAAGAAGAGACGTATGAGGTCCGAAAGCTTTTGTATATTGACCCTACTTTGCGATTCATAAACTTGGAATACTTCATCAATATTCCGGCAATGGACAAAATAGATGAGTAAAAACTGTTTATGTCAGCTACTGAATATGAATCTCCTTTTTGTAATGAAATCTACTAGAGAATTGCTATTCAATTACATTGAATTGCCTGCATAGAATCCAGCCCAATATAGCTCTTAAAAAAGGAGCCAGTTATTTAAGACATGGAATGGTTATAAAATGGTTAGAAATGCCTTCATGTCATGAAGGAATGCTGTCATTTTAAAAACATTACTGATGCACTTTTCCGACTGTAATTAACACTCTAGCTCCACATTTTACTACAGTGTGTAATCGATGCCAATGAGTGTTCAACCTGTATACCTGGAGGCTGCAGCCACTTGGCACAAGTTTGTGATTTGAGCTAACACAGGCTGCTGCGCATGCACGGGCAGCACACTTAAGTTGTTTAGCAGATGCAGGAAAAGGAAGAAGGAAAGAGAAGTATTATTTTTTTGTACGCCAGTAATAGTTTTTTCTTCATGATTATAGTTCTTAACACCAGCACATAGTTTATGGGACATGTGCCATAAACTTTACTGGAGTCCATACAAAATCCAAATTAAAACCAATTTTTTTTTTCTAAATTTAAACATTGTGTTGTCAACGTATTTGGCAGAATGAGCTCAAACGCTATTGAGCCAATAGTTAGATCAGGGCTACTTCATTTTTTGGCTGGCTAATAGATCCAAAACATATTTGTCGAGCCCTGGGTTAGACAGCGACAAAGCCTTCAGGTGGCTGGCTAGATACAATTTTCATTATCCTCATTGTAGGCATCTTCACTACCCCTACCTAGTTTTCTGACAATCCTGTCCATGGTGCTCTATTTCAGCACCAATCAAAAGTAATAAGAAACTTACTGCATACTCTTACCAATTACAGTCTTAGTCTCACCTGTGTAATCTTCTATCCAACACCTGAGATAAAGATCTCAAGGTCTAGAGAAACAATTGATCTTTGCAATTTAAGGCGCCTTATTCTATCTGATCATTTAAGCCAATTAAGTTTTTTTGTGGACAGAGAATGTAATGCTTGCACTGTACACCCAGGGCACTGAAAGGGTCATTATAGTTTTGCCACACTATATCAAAGAGGGGAAAAAGACACCAACACTGAATTACATACAGAAATGTGACTAGCCGTCCAAAGCAGCTGAACTAACAGGTCTGTAATCACTAGCAGATTTTGAATAACGTTTGGGTGCTAGTCATAAATGCTAAAAGACCAAAAAAAAAAAAAATAAACACTTACCAGTGGAGAAAGGACAGCAACACCATGAAACTGTATAACAGATACTCCATGTTCTCCGGATTTCACGGAATCGCTGCAAATTGCTTCTCCCTGAATTCTGGCAAACTGCTTCCTGCAAAATTCTTCGTACGCCTCCATTGCGCTATAACTCTGAACAATAAGAACATTTACAGGATGTTAAATCAACAGGCCCAGTTATGTACTCATGTGATAAATAAAATTGCCTTTTAACATTCCAAAATAAAATTTTAGACTTTAGACAGGTTTTAAACTGTACAACTATTACTGATTAAATTAGACTAAATGATGTTCGTTGATGCATTCACACGCGGCGATTGTTTTTTCAAGCGTTATAGAAACCTACTGGAAACAGGACGTAAATAAACCAATTTAACAGCATATCCATCACAATGGCAGGATAATCACATACAACAGTTACATGTCATTAAGCAACAGGTCAAGGTGAAAAAATGCAGTTAAAGTATGGGGGGAAAAAACCCCAAAATATTTCATACAAACTCAGTAACATAGGAATTACCATAACAATAAAAATGTTCACATTCAAACCGGGGGCACTGAATAAATTAATCTTGCTTGGACGAGAATACACAATAAATGTTACTGAATGAAAAGAAATCTACTCTTAATAAAACCCTAATATCTCATTGCTGTGCTCAGGAGTAAATACCGTATTGGCTCGAATATAGGCCGCACTTTTTTCCCCCACTTTAAGTCTTTAAAGTGGGGGTGCGGCCTATATTCGGGGTCTAGCGCCCGACGCCCGGGACATGCAGGGGGGTGCCGGGGGGGGGGGGTGTGTGCCGGCACGGGAGGTTGTCTGAGCGCATCGTGCAGACCGTCCGCACGATGCGTTTTACCTCTGCCCCCCCCCCCCCCGACTTACCGGAGCAGACTCTCGAGTGTCTTGCGGGGCCGGCGGGGGACATCTACGCAATACGCGTATACAACTTCCGGTGCCGGCACATCCGCTGAGTGCCGGCACTGGAAGTTGTATACGCGTATTGCGTAGATGTCCCCCGCCGGCCGCGCAAGACACCCGGGAGTCTGCTCCGGTAAGTCGGGGGGGGGGCAGAGGAGGACAGTGGCAGCATATTCCGGGGGGGGGACAGTGGAGTGGTAGCATATCTCGGGGGGGGGGGGGGGGAGGACAGTGGCAGCATATCTCGGGGGGGAGGAGGACAGTGGCAGCATATCTCGGGGGGGAGGAGGACAGTGGCAGCATATCTCGGGGAGGGAGGACAGTGGCAGCATATCTCGGGGAAGGAGGACAGTGGCAGCATATCTTGGGGGGAGGACAGTGGAGTGGTAGCATATCTCGGGGGGGGGGGAGGACAGTGGCAGCATATCTCGGGGAGGGAGGACAGTGGCAGCATATCTCGGGGAGGGAGGACAGTGGCAGCATGTTTTTTTGGTGCTTTTTTAAAGAAAAAAACTTTTTCTTTAAAAAAGCACCAAACTTTTAGGGTGCGGCCTATATACGGGGGCGGCCTATATCCGAGCCAATACGGTATGTCTGATCTCTACATGCACTAGCCTGATGTTTGCTAATGCATGGATCAAAATATATCTAGATGGCATTTATCATGGAAATATAATGACTTGTATACCAGCGATATGCAGCTGTTGGATCATAAATGTCGACTTTGATGATCGCTAAATTGACAGCACTTTGCTCCATACATTGCTGACAAAATGCGTTGCCTGCCTGTATTCATAAAAACAAATATATAATAGATAGTACGCTAATAAATGCTAGTTGTAGAGAAATAATGTTATCCAGCCACATGGCTTTAATAGGGATCAGGCATAATAAAGAGAATATTTTGGGTAACATTCGATCATCAAAAAAAATCCCCACAATTCTTAGAAAAAATAAAAGCCAAAAAAAAAATTAGCTATTCCCAAACGTGTGCCATTTATTGTAAGGTTGGATATAGCTTATGGTCAGCTAGCTTTGTCTACTGTAATAAATACAACTGCATAACATCTGTACAAATATAAAGCAGGCATGCAGCATGTATACAAACTTAACATATGACGGAGTGAAGATGCTGTGTGAGCAAAATAAGCTTCAGAACGACCACTGAGGCACAGTATATACTCACTTCACTCACCGGAGCAAATTACACCCGGCCCTCACAGATACATGCCTTCTCCCGGTTGTCACACGGAACTCCCGACCACCTTCCGGCCGTTAATTACAAACAATGCAAGAGAATGGCGATGGCGATGGCGACGGCGACGGCGACGGCGGCGGCGGCGGCTGACAGCTCAGCCCCTCCTCCTCCCCGCCATACTTCAGGCCTTCGGCGGCAAACACAGCGCCTGGCAACGGTCGTCGTAAGCCACACCCCAGAGGCGGAGCCAGGAGATCGATCGCGGGTTCTATGAACTGATCTGTCTTCTTTAGGAAGCCCTTCCGTGTGTATGGGTCAGACGCGTTCTCGAGAATAGGCGGTGATACAAGACATTTTTATTTGATCAATTTATCACCGTGCTGTAATGCAAAATGTATTGTAGTTAATTTATATATGGCACATTTATATTATCCTGCCAAAATAAAAAGTTTGTTTTGGGGACCCAAGTCTCTTCCCTCTTTTCTCCCGTGATGTCCTGTTTTGTTTTTTTTGTTTTGTTTGTCTGGATGTTTGCCGGGTATCGGTGTGTGCGACAGTGTTCTGCCGAAGCAGAACATATGTTTATTAATATTTTTAATTTACTATCTTTTTACTGCTTGTAAGATTACATAATCATTCTCATGTGAAGAGCTGTAAATGCAAGGCTTTTCTCCTTTTAGTTTGCCGTTAGGCACCATAGACCTTGCAGGGGACATGGCTACACTGCAGAACAGAATGTTCGTTTTACAGATCGCTTTTATGAGACACTTATTCGGTGAACTTTAGGAACCAGTCATGTGTTTGGCGCTGAAACGGTTAAATCAGTGAATGACGGTCAAGAGATTATACGGGGCATTTCTTAAACATACATAAACTATACCTAGTGTATATGTATATATATATATAATTAGTGTATACATGCCCCTAATGTATGAAGATGCTTTGCTAACATCAGATTAACCCCCCGTACCCTATCATAAGTAAGTGAACATGCGTGGGATGTGTTGAGAAACATTAGTGTAATGTGCACTGGAGAACAGTAGGCGTCACTCTCCAGTAATTTAGCTAAGAAGCACGGTACAGCCCCTGTTTGGGACTGAGGGAGTGGTTAGAATAAATTCGAAGAAGCCATTTTGCGTGTTGCAGTTCTTCGTTTAGTTTTACTCTGTAATTAGTGGAATATTTGTTAGGATTTAATACTAGAGAAAGTATAAAATATGAAAGTAAAAGTAGGCAGAATATGTAGTTTACAATCTGGGCAGCAGCAAAGTAGTGTAAGGGAAATTGCTCTAACTGGTACTTAAACATAATGGAGGTGGATGTCTCAGAGGTTAAAATGGGCGTTATTTTAATGTTCTCTCTAACTGGCACCATATTATATAACTCAACACATGTTGGTTATTAGTTGAAGCCAGGGAATTTGTGATAGACCCCACACAGCAGCAGCCATTGACATATGTGACAAGGGGCTTTGAATATTTTTTCATCAGTGGATCACTTTTTGACTGAAGTCTTACCTAATGAGAGTACCTCAAATGATTGTATAATACCTATTAGCAATGAGAAAGGGCAATTTTTTTTCTGTTTAATTGTGGTAAAATCAAGGCTGGATGTTGTCCATCAACCCTGTGGCAATGTTCAGATATTTTTGATTTCTTCTAGTGCAAAAGGGTAACCTTAAATTGTTAGGCCCATTTTAATAAAAATGTATATATATGAACCATAGAAACAATTTGTAAATTAAAAAGTAAAAAAAGCTTAAAAATCTTTGTATCTGCTTTATGTAGAATAAACACTCTTGCATTGTTGACATCGGAATTCTGTGATCACAGTATCATTGTTCACCTTTTTGAGCATACTCTATAAAACAATAATTAACGTCAGAATTCTGCCTTTCTTGCATTATCTTGAAGCTCTTTCCATTTTCTTAACATTAAAAATGAGCTGACCAGACTTTTGAAATTTAATCCAGTAGCAGTTTATACTTATATAGAATTTGTACGAAATTTTATATCGCGTATTATTTAAGAAAATATTCAACGTGAAATAATTGGTACATAGTTTGCCAATAATATAGACATATAGTAAATAACTTGAATTATATTTAGTGACTTAAGCGTAAGTGAGGTTCAGGGGTCTTTAATGCATTAGTTCTTATTTCTGTAGAATGGTGGAATCTAAAGGATCTGGTGGTTTGAGGTCTACAAATATTATTTAATTGTGTCAGATGGGCTTGTAACAATCTAAATGTGTTTAGTATAACTAAGTAGGGAGTTTGGGGCAAACTCCCCAGGGCCTCCTTGTTAATTAGTAATACTTTAAATGTGATTTAGCGCTCTTAGTGACATGAGAATCTATATATTCCAGTGCAACCGCGTCGGCCAGACTGTATATGTGCAGCAGCTGGAGGGCCACACTTTGTGGAACCCCTGCTCTTGATCATAAAAAATATCTATGGGGTATATGTCCTGTAATTGGGATGTTGCAGAACATACATTGTTCATCAGTGGCACCTACTGTGTAGAAGAAATTGTAAGAAAATTGGAATGAGTTTGATTTTTTTTACATACTAGTACTGATAGTCTTTGCAAGTGTCTATGGTTTCAAGTGATAACACAATTTTTTTCTGGAAAAAAAGATGTGTTTGTGTGGGTCCATTAAACACCAAAAATAGTAGTCTACCCACATAGGGTAGAAACGGCAGAGGGGTATGAATGGAGTTGGGATTTTGGTATTCCACTTCAATTGTACATGGGATGGAAGAGAGGAGAACAAGATTTGGTCTTAAGACTCTCCACAGTGTCTGACTGTAATTGTGAGCCAGATATGTAATAACTTTATCAAAAAACTGCATGTATTTGTAAACCATCTATTCCATTGTGTGGAAGAATGGAAAGAGTTTCTCACCGCAATAATAGAAAAAAACATCCTAAAAATTCTAGTTAAACGGAGAAGCAGGTAGCAAAAAAATAAAGAGTATACGTAAAGACTGATATCGTATACTACCTAAAACAAAACCGTGTACATATATGTAAATGATATTTAAAAAGCCAGTATTCAGAGCAAACCAATGCTCAATGGTAATCGGTCAGTAGGAGGTGTACAGATGTTCAGGAACACTGGCAATCCCTCTCAGATAATAGTAGCATGGACCGAAGTATAAACAGATATACAAAGGCAAATATATAAGTTAAATATATATAACATTTATTACAATATACATAAGTATCTTGCATTCAAGTAAGTAGTAATAGTCACCCAGCTCCAGCATAAAGGAGACCACCTCTGTAGTAGAGCCGCTGGGATCCAACAGGAAATGCTGGGAATAGTAAGTGTATTTAAAAAGTCCCTAATTGGGAGTACAACAAAGCCATCGATATATGCTATCACACTAACACGTTTTGCCCTAAGTCAATCATGGACTTCCTTGGAGTCTGACACTCATGTAATGTTAATGCAAAAATAGGATCTGTGCAGGTATTATGACTTCCTATGTTGACATGAGCTGCTCAAAAACAGAGATGTTGGTTTTAAAATCTTCAAATAGCTGCATGTTAACGCATTTCAGCCTAAAATTTAGAAACATTTCCAAAAAATTATCCGGGATAAAATAAACTCGTAAGAGAACCGTAGTTATTAGGTTCAATTGCTAATGGCAACATCGTCTCCTTTGTAAAAATGAAAGGATGCATTTAGTATTTGTCCATATTGCTATAAATGTGGGCACTACCGCTGTTTATATTTACAAATGTACCCACATTTCCCCATGTATAAGACGCACCTTAATTTTGGGGCCCGCAATTTGAAAAAAAAATGTATTACATAGTTATTGAACCCAAGTTTAATTATCATAAAATTCATACTCATCATCCTCATCACTCCCATCCATTAACTGCCCCTAAATTAACCCTAAAGACCCCATCAACCATAGCTGCCTTAAAAATTTACCCTAAACACCCCATTAACCAAAACTCCCCCTAGATTAACCCCTGCCTCCCCTAACTTTCAGCAGCCCAAATATTAATGTTATACTTACTGTTAGATGAGTTGCTGGGCCATGGGAATGCCATAAGAAAAGGGCGGGGCCAAATAGAAGAAAAGGAAATACACAAACATATAACAGTAAAATAGCAGAGAATGAGTTAATTCTTAATTTGTGTTTACTAGTATTTCTATGAACTTCTGTCCATAACAAACAAACAAGTAACCAAATGTCATTGCGTAGAGATCTACTTTCTATCTGTGTATTGTGACAAACCCTATAGCATGAGGGCCATACATGTCACTTTTAGGGGTCCTAAGCACAGTCCTCTAGGGCAATCAGAGTCAGGAACAGCAGCTTTGAACAAAACAGTGCTTTATTTTAACCGCTTAAACCCCGAAAACCAAATCAAAAAAAGAAAACCTAGCTCCCAATTGGAGCCCTCTCTAACGGAACTATGCTGGTCCAGACTGACCAGCCTAATCACCCACCAACTCAACCTCCCAGCCAGACCCAGCTACGCCAGGCTCTGGAAAACCTCCCCCAGACAACACAAAATGTCCAGGCAGGTATTGCCTCACTTGGCCCTGGGATGGTCCTCTTGTGCAGAGCCTCTCCTTGCCCTGGGAGCTCAGGGAAACTTCCTCTTCCCCCAACAGTCTCTCTGAGTATCAGGCTCCAGGGGTTTTTAATGCCCAGCACCTGTGCCTGATGCCGGCCTCATAGAAATCCCGTACTGGATCCTGCAGACTTCTAGCCTCACAGAATGGGGCAATGGAGCATTGGCCCACCCTGCTCTCCAATTGCTCCACCCCAGGGACCCATATGTATAATCTGCATAGCAGCCATGCCATGCTAATCATCTCCCTGGAGTTCACAATCTCACAGTATCTTTTAGTTTACTTTCACAAATGTCTAAAATCTTTTATCCTTTTTGCCACGAGTTAATACATCCAAGTTTGTTTTTTTAGTTTGAAAGTTGGGGAGTCTGTTTCCAATGTCTGGCAATTATAATTTTTGTTGCAAGCAATTTTTTTTCGAGGGATAACCTTAATCTGGAGGGAATATTTTTGTTACAGTTCTGCCGATATGTTTTTTTATATAGCTTTTGTTCGGAGAACCAATTTTTGAGAAACTTGGGGAAATGAGTCCAATTTATAGTCATTCAACATATTAACTGTGAGCTCTTTTTTCATCTTCCTTTTTGACAAATTGATATTATCTATATTGTAGAGAAGCCAGTGTCATCTACCCAAGCAGGCGGCAAACACAACACTACGATTGCTGTGCTTAGCAAGAAGGTGGAATCCATTGTCCCAGCCTCCCGCTTTTCCCAGTCAAGAGACTGGAAAACAGGGATGAATCGAATGTGACTAGTTGCCCCAACTGCTTGGACAGCTTCTTATACCGCAGCTTTAATCTGGGTTTTTATGACTGTTATACCATGGTAACCTTTTGCTAAACAAATCTTAAACTGTAAAATTCCGTAGCTCCATATGTCGTTCTGCAGAACCGGATTATACCCACTTTTTCTTTAGTGGCTGATCTCAGATACTCAGGTTAGCGTGATATATCCTGCAGTGTTTACCTGACCACAAATTCCCTTGTGTCATGGCAGTAAAATGGTTCTTCTGCAGTAGATATTTAATATAAAATGACACCAAATGACCACCAGTCCACTGCGGCATTGTTTCTTTTTCACCCTGAAGCATCTGCCAAAAATGGGTAAAGTATGTAAGATTTTCACCATCTTTTTACTGAGGTGTTCGGTTTCATTTAATGCGTAGGTTAAATATAAGGTGTGTTGGAAATTTAAAACTTTAGCAACATTGCAGATTTTAGCAAATTTAACAAATGTGGCTTTAACCCCTTCAATCCCAGGGGGTTTTTGGTACCTCAAGTCCCGGAGCAATTTTGCTATTTTTGCGAGAAATCTAGCCTAAATTGTTCAGCCGCGTCACCTGATTACGGAAATACACCACATGCCTTTTGTGGTTTTCTGGACATTACAGGGCATAAGTTGTAACGTGCCAGCATACTGGATCATGGTGTGTGCTAAGCCAATGCTGTCTATGAAGCCGCTTAGCAGTCCCACAGGAGAACATGTTCCCATAAAAATATACATTTTTGGAAAGCAGTCTACCAGACTATTTCACCAGGAGCATTTGGATGTTTTCCATGCAGCCATTTGGCCATCAATCACTCCCAAATTCAGCCGTAGCGATAATTTCCTGTGCTTTTTTTGCCAACACATCTGTGTTGCTTAGGATATTTTGCACATGGTATATGTTATGGCAGAGAAATCCAAAATAAAGAAATATAAAGAAAAAAAATGTAATAATCTACCTTGGTGTGGTAGATCATGAAGCACTCATTGATGCAGAGTCCTGGCAAAGAGGGTCAGGAAGGGCAGTGGTACCTGGAGTCCTTCCTAATACCCTTTTTGTAACAGACTCTGCATCTTTTCTGAGGCTTCTATTTGGCACCAGTGGGGGGAGGGATTGTACAAGGAAAATGCCTGCAGGTAAGACGCAGGACATATGTGTTGTACATGGCAACCTGGGTGAGGTAAATGGCCACCTTTTTGTACCAGGTTTTGGTCTTATGCAGCACCAGGTACGGCTGCAGACACTGGTCAGAAAGATCTACACCCCCCATGTTCCTGTTATAATCGGTGATGCACTGAGGCTTGAGCACCTGTGCATCACCTTCCCCACATACATCGACAGGTACCACCTTCTCGTTGTGTATAGTGGAGAGAATATAGACATCCTTCCTGTCAGTGTATCTGAGGGGCAACAGCTCCTGACTGCGCAGAGCACTGGTAGTGCTGCGCCTCTGCTTGGGGTAAGTTAAATTTTTGGGATAACCCTTGCGGGTTGGCCTAACAGTGCCACATGCTGAGGTCTGCTCCAGAAATAAAAAATGAAATAAATCTGGGCTGATATAAAAGTTATCCACCCAGAGGTGGTAGCCCTTATTCAAATAGGTGGACAGCAGGTCCCACACTATCTTCCCACTAGTACCCACAGATTGTGGGCAGCCAGGGGGGGGATCATGGTGACTGTCCTTCCCTTTGTAGATTCTGAAGGAAACAGTATATCCCGTACCACTCTCGCAAAGTTTTATATAACTTTACACCGTACCTTGAGTTCAGTCTACCCTTGCACAGGACCAGGGACTCGTCTATAGCCACATTTTTATTGGGGGTATAAATTTCAGGGAATTTCCTGGAAAAATAATAATGGGCCTCAATTTATTGCAGGTGCTCTCTACGGGGTCATTGGGAATTGTCACTAAAACGTAAACATTTTAGGAGCTCAAAGTACCTGTTCCGGGGCATTATTTGGGGAAAAGCAGGGGTGGATAATATGGGATCTATGCTCCAATATGACCAAATAGTGGCCTTTTTCACAATACCCATCATAAGGGTCAGGGCCCATATTTTTTTAATTTCATGGGGGTCAGTGGGCCGTGAGTTGGTGATATTACGGCATATTATCCATTGTCTGTTTCTCGCTTCAGATGCGATGGAACCCAGGGTTCCAGCATAACTGCTCACTGATCACATTTCATATAAGATGATACCAAATGCCCGCCAGTCCACTGCAGCGTTGTATCTTTCACCTTGGAGCATTTGCCAAAAACAAGATTTTCACCATCTTTTGCTGCACAACTGCGGTGTTCAATTTTATTTAACCTAAAGGTTAAATATAAGGTGTGTTGAAAATGTAAACATTTTCAGATCTTTTGGAATTTTTTTTTTTTTTTTTACTTTACCGTTTATTACAAATGTAGTTACTGTCACAATATACATGACAGCCGTGAGTTGGTGATATTAAGGAATTTTATCCATTGTTTCTCGCTTCAGATGCGATGGAGACCAGGGTTCCAGCATAACTGCTCGCTGATCTTTCTGTAAAAGCGCCCTCTGATGTAAAGGATATTTGATCATTTCTAGCTCCTAAATAAGAAGCTAGCTTTTAGATTTTATATAATTGTCCGTTATAAATTGTATTGCTATATGGACCAAAATAAACATTATCATGTAGAAACAAGGTACACTATTGCTTAATAATGGATAATCCCTCTTACATGGAGACATTGCAGCCTCCATATCATCTCAGCAGCAAAGAATCTACCAGAGATCAAAACATTTATCAAACACAAGACCTTAAGCATTAAAATGCCACAATACAATGTTTTTTCTATGTTAAGACTATACAAAACATACTTTTTGGGGGGGGGGGGTTATACTTACTAGCACATTTTTTTTAGTGGCAGAGCTTAGATACTTAGGATAACATGAAATATCCTGCAGATATTTCATATAAGATGATACCAAATGCCCACCAGTCCACTGCAGTGTTGTATCTTTCACCTTGGAGCATCTGCCAAAAGCAGAAGATTTTCACCATCTTTTACTGTATAACTGCAGTGTTCAATCGAATTTAACCTAAAGGTTAAATATAAGGTGTGTTGAAAACTAAAAACTTTTGAGATCTTTTGGAATTTTTTTTTGTTTAAATCTGTTTATTGACAGTGGCATAAAAGTACAGGAAACAACAGGAGAATAGAACACCGAGCAATATGCAGTGCCAATAGAGTCAATGTAGACATGCCAGTATGAAGATACGTCGAGTTATTGACGGTTTCATCACATATAGGCAAAGTACAAATGTACGTGGAAAACACGGTGCGCTGTCAAGGATATAAAGCAATAAAGCCCGAAAGTATACCACATGGTTTTCGTGTTTTTTTGACGGGGAGTGGGAGAGGAAGGGTGAAGGACAACATAGACCCACATGGGAGGTGAAGAGAGGGAGATAGAGAAGAGAAAAAAAACGAGGGAGAAGGGAAAAGAGAAGCCAGGAAGCCAGAAAAGCTCAATCATAGAAGGACCAGCGGTAAAGCAGCAGGACCTGAGAAGGTGTCGAGCCAGGGGCCCCAGATATTCTCAAATTTACTCATTTCGTCGTGTAGTTTAGCTGTGATTTTCTCCATTGTAATGACCGACCAGATGTCGGATAGAATTTCGGAGCGAGTGGGAGGGGCGCCCTTCCATCTCCTAGCTAAAGCTTGCTTGACAGCACCACACACTCTAGACCAACTTCTGACCATGAGCCGCTAAGCTAGGTGTCTGTCCATATTCAGCAAAGCTATTTGGGGAGTGGCAGGTAGCGATACACCTAGGGCAATGGAGAGATCGCGGAAGAGCTCATCCCATAGAGGGTGAACCAGCGAACAGGACCATCAAGCATGCAGGTAGGTGCCAATATCACCGCAGCCACGGAAGCAAGTGGCGTCGCAGCCAGAGTGAAGGCGAGAGGCGCATAGGGGATAGCCAATGTGCCATAACCTTATAGGAGCGTTCCATGATGATCGTGTTGGTAGTGATTCGATGCGTGTTGGTCGCCGCCTTATCCCACGACTCATCTGAACCATACCTCCTTGAGGTCGTCATGCCAGCGGGCTCGGTATGATGGGGGGGCACTGTAGGCAGTGGCTAGAAGGTGAGTATAGTGAGAAGAAATAGATTTTTTCAGCCTCTTTCGGGTCAGAAACTGATTTTCAAAGCGGGTAAGGGGAGAGACAACCGCTATCCGGAGCTGAGTGGATGAAATGTCGTATCTGGAGGTATCGGAATCGCTCACATGGGGAGATGTTGTTGCGTTCTTGGAATTCCGAAAAGGAGGGTATGTGGCCTCTGTGGACTATCGCCCCTAGCCATCCAAGGCTCTCCCGCAGCCACCACTCGAATCTCCTGGCCACCATGCCCTCCGGAAAGAGAGGATTATACAGAATTGGAGTCAGGTGGGGCACTTGACCCTTGAGAGCGAACTTGTATCTGGATTTCCGCCACAGAGAGTAGGAATCTTTCATGGTTGATAAAGCTAACGTGGCAGGCAGCTGGGCTTGTTCCGTCCACAAACATAGTTGAAGTTGGCGGTGGGAAATGCAGCTACGTTCTATGTCGACCCAAGGCAAAACTCCTTCCGGGAAAGACCATGCCTCCAATTGCGAGAGCCTAGCAGAGAGGTAGTAAAGGCGTAGACATGGAAACTAGAGGCCCCCTTTGTCCTTGGGTAAATACATAATGCGACGATTTATTCTCGCCCTTTTGCCATCCCAGATGAATTGAAAGATGCAGTTTTGGAAGGCGTCAATGTCGGGGGTATGAATAGCTATAGGCAAAGCCCAGAAGAAATACAGCAATTTCGGCAGGATATTCATCTTCACAGCGAAGTTACGGCCAAGCCAGGAGATACGATAATGGGACCAGTGGCGAAGATCTCGGCAGAGCTCTGTCAGGAGGGGTAAGTAGTTGGAGGCATATAGTGTCTTAGCATCGTTGGTGATGTTGATCCCCAGGTATTTGAGGGATGAGGCCTGCCATTGGAATGGGAAGGAGGAGGCTAGATTCTGCTTGGTTTGAGTGTCTATGTTGATGTTGAGTGCTTCGCACTCGGCGGTATTGATCGTATATCTAGACAGTTGCAAAAAGTCAGCCAGGATTGCGTAGAGGTTGGGGAGAGATACTAAAGGTTGAGACAGGGTCAGCAGTATGTCATCAGCGAAGAGGCTCAGTTTATAGTGGCGGGACTGTACGGAGATGTCAGAGTGTTGACGGATAGCCACCGCAAGCGGCTCTAAACACAGAGCAAACAGGAGGGGCGACAGAGGACACCCCTGTCTCGTACCGTTCTTGATGACAAAGGGCTGGGACTGAGATCTTTTGGAATTTTAATAAACATGTGACTTTAATCCAAATGATCAAATTAGAGTTAATCCCTATAGCTCAACAGAAGTGTATTGAGGACAGTATGTCAACCAATTTGTATAACTTTTTTTTACGTTACTGTTTATTACAAATGTAGTTAATGTCACAAGATATGACAGCCTGCGAGTTGGTAACATTACTGCATATTACCCCATTCTCTGTTGCCCTAGATGCTATTAAGCCTAGGGTTCCTGCTTAACTACTCGCTGATCTTTTGATGAAGATACCCTTTAATGCCTGACCAAAATCTGCAATCTTTAGATGGCCCAGATTATTCAACATATTTTCCAGTTTAAAGTCTCTAGAAAGACTTTAGTTTGTTGCTGTGTAAGCATGGCTCATTAGGAAGAATACCCTGGAATTCAGAAGACAAGAATACTTAAACTCCCGTTTTTGATATTTTATCCCTTGAATAACCTAGTGAGGCAGGGATCTAGCCTCTTGTTCTGGTTCAGAAATGCATATAAGCGTACTCCATCACAAAAAATAAACGGGTATGGACTGGTCTTTTTGCAGTCCAAGGCACTCTGAATTTTCCTCCCAACACCACAGTTTAAAAGCATCTATCTTCCTTCGCCCCAACCTTCCTTGTGGTCCAGCTCTCGTATCCATAAGTTATTTCAGGGAGCGTCATTGCTTTAACTATACGGACATTTGTTGTCGGTGAAATGTTTTTGTTTTTAACTATTTTATCGTGATTTATCATTGCTCTCCTCCCAAGAAGGAAACCTCTTCTGATTTCCTGGCTGTAGTCAACATCTGCAGTAATCTTTGTGGCTAGAAATACAAAGTCTGTCTCTGCCTCCACATATCAATCAAGCTGGTTGCCATAATCCTGTTTTTTTTGTTTGTTTTTTTTTACTGCAACCCAACTTTAGCACTTTCTTCTTTCACCTTTTGTCATAAGGTTCTTCTGCTCCTCGCTTTCAGTTATGAAAGTCGTATCATCTGCATATCTTTTTAACTCCAGCCTTGGATTAGACCAGCCCAGCACATCACAAGTTGAATAAGTAGGGTGAGAGGTATAGATAAGTGTAAGTAGTGGTGGTGTAGATTCGAATTGTACAGAAAATGGGTTGGATCATGGATAAGTCCTCCCGTCTTACCTGAATAGCCATCATACACCATTCAGTGTCATAAATTGGCCATATGGAAGCTAAAGTGGAGTTTGTTTTCCTTTGCTATGGCATCTATTTCTAGTTCATCCATTATGTCTTTATGGATGTTGCAATCATGGTTTGATCTTTTCTGTGTTGTTGTGGATCTCAACCAGATTTTTTTATCTACACAGTGTGCAAAAACATCTCTCAGCTTCACTGGAAGAAACGGGAATAGTTAGTGGGATTCTGACCATTTTTTCTAATTAAGAGAAAAAGCATCTCTCTCTGGCAGGCATCTTTTGTAATATTTCTACAACCTCTTAGTCTGAAGTGTACTTGTAAACACTAGATAAGGTGGTTATCTGGTCAGAGAGAAGATGACATTCAGTCTCTGAATACTGGTGAAGACCTTCACTAGCTTGTCTTGTCAAAAGTTCCAGTTTTTTCATATACAAGTAAGCCTTCTTGGTCAAAGCGCTACATTAACTCAGTTAATATAGCATCAATTCGTTGGAAATACTGAGGACAATAGTATTCCTTTACAGATTTTGCATGAAATTGTTCAGTTGGCCCATGTTAAAGATTATTCGGAATTTTGGGTTGCCTTGGTACAGTAAACTATTTTAGCTGGTATTTTCCAATTGAATGCATATTGGTAGTAGGAAATATTTCAAAAGACGTGCCACAGCGTAACATTTGTATAGCATGATGGGTCCGCTGAACAGATGTGCTGATATGCTTTGCTGTTTGCCTTGCAAGTCTTAATTCAGACATTCTAAGTTCTCCATGATGTTACAAGAGATTTGAAGCCCTAACAGGATTTTCCTGTGCCTAAAATTGTTGAAGTAGACCACCTGCATGTGAATGTATGTCTCCACTACCTCTGGAATATGCAAGTTCTTCATGTGTTTGTAAAATCAGCTTGTAATTATTCAGAACTTTTTTCACTGGCTTTACGAACGTGCCAGCATTTTTACATCTGCTGTATAGATTTTGTAAACAAAGTTAACAAATGAGTTGTTTCCAATTATCTTTTCTTCTTTAGTAGCCTAGTTAACAGTATTGTAACTGGGGCCATGCAAACAATTTTGTGTTTGCTCTAATCACGTTTATTGGAGGACTTATCATACTACTGCCCTGCTATCACTTACTAGAGTAGCCCTAACTAGACCATGATAACAAGAAATGTTTGCAAAAGGGGTAATTCTCTATGGTCACCAGGATTTCTCCCTACAGCTCATTTTGGATAGGATGAATGGGTTGCTCTCCCTCCCCTTTAGCCACTTGGTGGCATTACACTCTTATAAATCGCAGAATGCGGTTTTACTTTTTTGTTTTGTGTACAGTATTTCCCTTGTTACATTCTTTGTTTGCAAGTCTTCTAATGCTATCAGTACAAGATAATCAATATTACTTGGTATTAAATATTATAATATGGGCCATAAATTACACTGGCTACTCCGGTACATGAAACAAGATCAAAGAGATTAAAATCACTGCATTACAAACAACTTAACTACCTAAGGGTAGTTGGCAAAATATCTATTTTGTGGATTTACAAAGTTCAAAGCCATTGTATCATTGAACATGTAGATATATTATCTCTGTGCAATTATTTTGGGGTAGGAGACTTGTTTGGAAACGCATTAATGCACGCTGTTACATACTTTTAAATTCAACTGTTGGTGGTGGCCATCCCTCTTAAAGTTCTGTACTTTTCTATGTAAATCCGAACTGTGGACTATACTGTTCTTAGATGCCCTCGTCATAGTGATATGATATTGCTCGTAAACAGGTATCCTATTCTTGTTGGGTCTTTGTTTTTTATCTATCCAACTTAAAATAACATGAATTCAATAAGGAGAGGTCCAATGTGGAAATAAACTGTTTTTGTGTACATAATGGAATCTGGATTTTGGAAGCCTAGGAATCTGTTTGTTTGTTTTTTATCCTGACAAAAAAAGCCTGATCCTTGCTACCATGTTGCTGGTGCCAGCCCCACTTTCTACCCCCTGCTCATCAGAAATAATTTATACGTAAGTAAATAAAATAACATGAGAAAATACATTAAAAATGCAACTTATTTTGTAAATAAAATATACCTCTGTGCTTCAGTGGACTATAACTCCAATCAGTCAGCTAGAATGATAAAAAGGAAATTGGAGTTGAAGTCCTAAAAAGCAAATGATTGTCATGCTTACAAGCATATGTATTTTCTTCTTTGCCACTTACTAAAATGATAGGGGCTTGTATGAAAATGATCTTGATGCCATTACTTGTACGATTGGTTTAGAATTCATTGGCACCTGCCAGTAAATACGTTTTTTTTGGGGGGGGGTGATGTGATCAGATGCTCAGGTTGCCTTAAACAAGATATCTGAATATATTAAGTTGTCCTGAATTGTGTGTGTTTTCCTTGGTATAATGTAAATTTGTTAATATTATGTAGTAAAACTAAGAAAAAAAAATAATGACCCGGTTTCCCAAGGGGAAAATTTTACCTTGGAACAGTCAGTTTAGCTATGGTTAAAAAATTAAGAATGGTTATCACTGCACATTTTTTTCATAAGAGCCACACATATTCTTTTGACACTTAAACTATTCTTCTAAATGTCAGTTACTCTTAAGAAACATGTTCTCAAACTGTATTAGAACAAAAAACATGTATACTCAATTTAATCTACAGCTTGCAGTAATATCTCACTGTTACCAGGGCTTTCCTCATCCATGAATCTGCTGAGGATAGCTAATTCACCAGTTTCCTCTTGGTGTGAAATGTATGCTGACAGCTATCAGAGCAGTGTGAAGATGAATACATAGATCAAATTATACAGCAAATGTAATTGAGTAAGACTGCAGCTGACAGTCTGATGGAGTTTTGTCTGATGACAAAGCAAGAAAAATGTTTGAACCAAGAAAGCTAATTATGTAGGTTTTTAAGAACCTTTCTGAAAGCTCCACAGAAAAATGTTATAGTCCTATATCTTATGTCTCTTTGCGAGAAATAGAGTTAACAAACCTGGGGGTTTGACCATGAGCCTCTGGGCTTTTTTTTTTAATCTTAAGAAAATGATGATGCAAACCTCACTTGTGCTAAATGTTTTTTAGTTTAGATGAAGAAGTGCCAATTCTGGAGTTATTCTTAATTTGATTTTTATTAGAGATTCCAATAAGTCAAAGAGTCTGGTCCATACACAACTGATTTCTTCACATTTCCACCATATATGGCGGTAGGTACCCTCTATTTTGTTACACCTCCAACATATAGAAGAACAGGAAGGATACATTTTCTTTAATGTAGAAGTAACTAAATACCACCTATTGGCGAGCTTGTATTGAGTCTCTAAAAGAGTGATGCAATGTATAGCTTTACTGATACTTAGCTGTGCATGGAACCAATCCGGACGACTAATTTTACAATTTAGTTCCTTTTCCCAGATTTTTATACCTGGGGGGTCTGATGTTAGGTCCCCTTCTCGTATTAGTTTAAGGACTTTAGCGGTGACTCGGTCTACTTTATTTGAATTAAAAATTTCACTGAGTTTATCTATCTGCAGGGTATTTTTCATTCTAGAACTGCTAAGAGCATTCTTTATTCTTAAATATTTAAATATCTCTGCTGCTGGAATTGATATTAATTTTGTAGATTGGGAAAAGGTTTAATTGTGCCATCTATAAGCAAGTGGTCAATATGTGTTAATCCATGTTGTTTCCATCTTTTTATATCCAGGTCTTCTATATTAAATATCAAAACTTCTAACCGATGGAAATTAAATTGTTTTTTATCTATTTTCCAATATTTCTTTTGATTCTCCCAAAAGGGGATCAAATGATCTAGAATTAAACTGCCTTCGATATATCCTTTTATATATTTTAAACCTCGAATGTTCCAAAGAAGGGAATGTAGCGCGATCCCTCCGCCAAAGCTTCTTCTATCTCATACCAGCCTTCTTCTTTAGCTTGGGTTAATTGCATTATATATATATATATATATATATGTACAATCATGTTGGCTGAGTAGATGTTACTTATGTTTGGGAAAGAAATACCTCCTAAATGGGGTTTTTGAGTTAATGTACTTTGTTTTATTCTATGTCTTTTACCCCTCCATATAAAATTTGAAAAACTTCTTTGGATCAAGGAGAGCCATTGGTCAGAAACTATGGTCAGACCATGTGTTATCCTTTATGTTGATTCTTTCAACTTTATGAAGGAGATCTGCGTCTCCCCAAATCATATCTATCCTTGAGTAGGAAGAGTGGACTCGTGACAAATGAGTGAAAGCTATTTCTTGTGGATTGAAAGTCCTCCAAATGGCAAAGAGATTATTATGGTTTAAAATCTTATTTAGAGCTTTAGCTTGTTTTACTATTACACTGTATGCAATATTACTCTTTGATAGTTTTTTATCCATATAAGTATCTAAGACACAATTAAAATCGCCTGCCATCAAAAGTGTGCCTATCTTAATGTTTTCCACTTCACCTAAAATTTTATTTAATAAAGCTGTAGGTAAGATATTTGGGAGGTAAATATTAATAAGGGTATATTTTTCATTGTTAATTTCGCAGATCAATATTATATATCTACCATCTGAGTCTAGTACTTGATGATCAATTTTGACTTGTATCCTATTGGAAAACATTATGGCCACACCTTTTTTCTTTTTAGTCTTATCTGAGGAATGAAAAATTCTGGGAAATAAATTACCGAATTTAGTTATCTTCTCAGATTGCCTCCAGTGTGTTTCTTGAAGAAAACAAATATCAACTTTTTCGTTACATAAGAAATTATATATTAGTGATCTTTTAAAAGTAGTGTTTATCCCTTGTGCATTCACCGAGATGATTTTAACCATTATTTCCGCAATAGTTTTCCCTATCCGTAACCCACGCCATGGTACAAATAACAACATGGTCACATAGTTTGTGGCCCATTTACCCCTCCCAAACCCTAGGTAAACTCTGGTAAACCTCCTCAGAGTCATCTTTCACATCTACAAACTTAATCCGAAAGCTATGTCCTATTAAGACATAAGGCAGGAGGCGTCCTCCCGTCATGAGGAAAAGCCACTCTTTGGGGATTCATTAAACAAGAGAAATAAAAAAAAATATATATATATAATTAGTATGTGTAAGTGTTACTTTGTATGTTGCTTAGGAATTCACATATTGCACTTAATATCAATTATTAGAAAATTTTGTTTCACCCCTAAACAGCTGCTAATTTGTCTACTTATGTGTTAAATGCAAAAATGTTTTTGGCTTCCTTTTTTTCATTTCAACTCTCCCTATATTAGAAGATCATTGTAAATAGTAACAAATGTCTCAGAAAGAAGAATTAGAGAGAGGTATTTTTATGTGCAAGTGTTTCTCTATATAATATTAAGTGCCAAGATATACAAGCACTAATTAATTGAACCCCATTGTGTGTGAGTATTTTCCTGTGCATTGATAAGGTATTAAATTATTCAAACCACTCTTTTTCTCAATACCAAGTACTAAAATATTTTAAATTCTACCTCTATAAATAGTCAGTTTTTTATCAAAATGTATATGTAAGTGATAAAATATATTTGTTTTGTTTTTCGTACCCTTCACCATAGAGGAGAGAAAAAAAATTCTATATGTTTCTCTTAGGTATCAAATTATTCAGACGCTTGGTTTTCTCTTGTTGACTAATGATAAATTATTTTAGTTGTGCCTCTGAGTAACCGATTAAATATCTTAAAGTGTTTACATAATAGTGTCTTTATTTTCTTCTTTTTTTACCCTTCTCCATAGAAAAGTAAATTATTGTGGTAAGTGACGAATATCTCAAATAAAGTGGTTTAACTATATCTCTATATAAGTAATCTAAGTGTATTTACGTAGTAAAGTGTCTACTTCCTTCTTTCATTTCTCCTTTAGTTGACATCCTATAAAAGATTTTCATTTTTTTTACATAAGTATAAAAGTTATAGTAATGTTTTCCATTAATGTCTTAATATAACATATATATGTCTTCCATGTGTATTCTTAAGTGTGCGTGTGTCAAAAAAAATAAATATATATATATATATATATATATATATGGGTATATATACATTAGTGCATTTACATGTATTGTAACATAGTTTTGGGGATTCTATTCGTTAGCAATCTTTTTTTGTTTCAGCCAGATTTCCACCATTTCTCGGGAATTTTAATCAAATGTAGAGTCCTTCCATGTTATTCTTAAGGTCGAAGGGAAACCCCAAGAGTATCTGATTTGTTTAAGTCTTAAAGTTCTTAAGGCATGAAACCTCTTTGCCATTTCCTGGTCTGATAAGAAAGATCCTGTAAGACCATAATATCTTTATATTTTTCTGCTACTCCTTTTTTTCCTCGAATCGCTCTCATTAAATTATCCTTGACTTGGAGTGAGTGTAACTTCACAATTACTTCTCTTGGAAAGGTTTCTATACTTCCTCTTGGTTTTGGGATACGGTGGTATCTTTCAATTACATTTTCTAGGGATTTACCATCTAGATCCCATTCCATTAGATAGTCCAGTATATATCCTCCAAGCGCCTCTTGGAATATTTCCTCTGGTATATTTCTAAATCTCACGTTGCTCCTCCTGGATCTGTCCTCCAATTCTCTCAATTTTAGTGACTCGATTTCTGTCACTTTTTTTTCTATTATTGTAATTTTAGTAGAGAGATTTTTAATCTCTCCACTAATTATCTCTGAGCTATTATTTATTTCTTCTTTAATGATTTTTAGCAGAGAATCTAATTTACTAGTCAGAAAATCTTGTGTAATTGTGTCTCTGCTAACATTCGATTCCTCCGAGGCGTCTTGAGAGAAATATAAGTCTTGGTGATTAGAAACGTTAAGGTCTGTTATAGCTTTGTCTCTTGATTCCTTATTCGGGATCGGTGAGAAAAAACCCGAGACCCTCTTGGGTTGTTTGTCTTTTTTTTTTCTTTTGCCTGTTCTCTTTTACTTGCCATATTCCTTATGTATATTTATATGTAGAGAGAGATTAAAAAAAAAACTTATAAAAAAATTTCTTAGATTTCTCCGTCTGTGTTAGAAATTGATTTTGCGCTCGGCTGCACTTTAATAATAAGGGGAATTCTTCCCTGCTTTCTTTTTTTATTGTCTCTTTTATTATTGTTTTTCTTCCCTTCTCCTCTTCTCTCTCCTTCCCTTTCTTATTTCTTTGTGCTCTCTCCTCTCCTACTGTCTAGGGATTCCTTATATTTGAGGTCTTAATTTCAGAGAATAGAAAGAGCTGTGTATACGCAAGAATGTGTTAATCATGAACATTGATTTTGAAAGCAGTTCAGCTGCAGTATCAAACTATAGACAAATAATGTGTTCATGAGTTATTAGCAGTTCTTTAGGTCATTCTAGATTTCATCAGGACCTCCAACCCTCTGTATTCTTAGTAATTCCACAGATACAAGTTTGTATACAGTAATTGGTCATATGTGCCAAAAAAAAAACCCAAAAAACTTCACACATATATTAGTGGTATTTTGAGAAATTGTTCCAGAAGTCAACCAGAAATTTATCAGGAACTAGATCACTTCGTCTCTATGTTTGTGTAGAATTTGGATCTTAGTTGGAGGTTGATATACGTATAAATATAAGTGTTAAAAAGCAATGCTTTTAGTTCGAATACATATACATTAGTTATTACGAGGTTTTAAAGAGCACAAAAAGTTTTGGTTAGATCTGATAAGCCAAAGTTCAATCCTTAGGTATAGCACAGAACATTTCTGAAAACGGAATGAATAAATGAGACTTATCTCATAGTTGTCTTCAATTGTACTTCTCCACATTCAGTTATCTGATTTATTCATTCTTGCATAGAGGGAAAGGAGAGAGAGTTCATACGTTTTTTCAGAGGTTTATTACTTCTGCGTCCCAGAAGTCACAGAGGGCTCCAATATCTAGCGGTGGTCACAGCGCCCGATGCAGAAAGTCTCCGTGAGAGTTGGCGTTGGCATCGGCAAGACAATAGGAGTAGGGGGGGCGTCAGCAGCAGCGAGACAGCAGCGGCAGTCGTAGTAATCACCGATTGACCGCCAGAACGGAGTTTTCTTTTGGCGGTTTGATAGATCGGCCATGCCGTTACACGCCAATTCTTCCTCGGAGGGGGTATCTCCTCATGACGGGCACCTATTACCTGCCTCTTCCGGCGGCGTTACGTCATCACGCCCCGGCCTACCTATGGAATGAATTTTGGTGTAAAAAATTGATGTTTAATGATTTATATTTTTGTTTACTGATCACAGCTCAAAAAAAAATTACTAACCTTTTTGCTTGTGAAGTTAAAGTTTATTTGTAGGGTCAAAGGAAAAATAAGCTGTATTTAATGTAAGAGAACCTGGGGAGTCTTTACTTGATGTTCCATAGTACTCTCTATCCCCTACATAATATTTCTACTTGTTTTCTGAGGGTAGACATTTAATGTTCCCCTTTTTCACCTCGTATTTATTAAGTGGTAATTAAAGGAGACGTTATTGGCAGTGACAGCCAGCATCTAGTTAGAAGCCTTTGATACATTACACCTACCACCCTTTTTCTGGTTTAAAGGTCAAACACATTTTTTAGCGATGTAGTTACAGTAAATTTAATCATAGATATCCATGGTAACAGCCATTAGGACATGTTCAGTGAGCTGATTCCCCGTCTAAATTAGTAAATGTCTCGGAGTGGATTGAAATAGATGTTACATGACTGCCTAAGGGGACATGTTGGAAGGGCAATGTTGACCAGTGATCAAACTAATGATAAAGACATATCATTCCCCATGAAGTCTTGAATGTAACTTGGCTGCTTTAATAAGTAACTATTCAAACTACTATTAGTGAGACTTGCAGAGCATCTGGCCTGATTAAAAGAGACTCCTTTGTTACATATCTTGTTAAGATCAGATTTGGGTCACAATTCAAAGGATCTAATACCCTTTCTTAAAAAAATCTTAGTTGCTGTATGCTGTCCAAGAAAACCCTGTCTACGCTTTTTAGGTACCATCATATTCCATAGCCCTGTATAATGGGATGGGTTTCAGTGTTTGTCATACCAAATGTTTTTTTTTTCGGGTAACCATTAGTTGAATGGTAAATTGCTCCAAAATTCTATACCTCCCTAAATGCATTGTGTATTAGGAAGGGTCAACACTACTGGCTTTCTGCTCCAGTTGACCTTACATAATGCATAGTTAAATTGTACTGGACCAGATCATCTCTTACTAATGGAGAAACTTCATAACATAAGCCCTGCAGTTAGACTGTTGTTAGCACAGGTGATAATTACATTGTAGAGAAAATTAGGCCTTTTATTGCAATCAACAGCTATACAGCTGTTGAATTGCAACTCCCATGAACCTTAGTAGACAAAAAAAGGACACTTGTTGCAGCGGATTATATTTGGAATCATGATGGAAGACAAATGAATACCACTAACGAATATTCTTCAACTTTTTGGAATTAAGGAGTGGGTGGTTGGAACTACTCTCTTTACACTAAACCGTCATCAAGGATAGTGGGTATAAACTAGACTTGGGTGCCAACCAACTCTTTGTGTATGTCTTTGGGGGGGGAATCTTCCTATTCTGCCTATATTCGTGTACATTCTTCGTGTTAATTTTTTTCCCAAAGGGGTTAATACAGGGTAAACGCGGTATGCAGCAGCTTTGGCGCCAGGATTTTAAAGGTCGTACAAGCAACTCTATTGGTCGCCGGCAGGGGTCTCCTCTGCCATCAACCAGTGAAGTTTAGCTGCTCTTCATTGGTTGATGTGAGACGAGCCCCCTGCCGGCGACCAATAGATTCGCTCGTTTTGACTTCTAAAATCCTGGAGCCAAAACTCGGCCTGGGGAGACTGGTCTTCACACTCGAGGAGTTAAAGGTCTGTACGAGCAACCAATAGAGTCGCTTGTACGGTCCATTAACTCCTGATGGCGAAACTCGGCCCGGGGAGGTTCCAGCAGTTAAACCTTCATTGGTTGATGCCAGAGGAGCTTCCTGTTGGTGACCAATAGAGTCGCTCGCACGGACCTTTAACTCCTGAAACCTCTGAAGGCCAAGTTCCGCTGTCAGGAGTTAAAGGTCTGCACGAGTGACTCTATTGGTCGTTCGTACGGACCTTTAACTCCTGGAGCAGGGACACCAATGGCCTCCCCAGGCCTAGTTTCAGCATCAGGAGTTAAAGGTCTTTAAGAGCGACTCAATTGGTCGCCGGCAGGGAGCTCCTTAATTGGTTAATGTCAGAGGAGCTTCCCGCCAGCGACCAATAGAGTTGCTCGCATCGACCTTTGACTCCTGATGCCGTAACTTGACCTGGGGAGGAAAACAGAAGTTAAAGGTCCATAAGAGCGACTCTATTGGTTGCTGGCAGGGGCCTCCTCTAGCATCAACCAATTGGTTGATCCCCTGGTTATAGTTTTGAAGAGACAAATACAAATATTTTTCTTATCAAAGATCAAAAACCCTACAACCAGGTGTTTGAACTTTCTTAAGTCAAAAAAGATATCTAACAGGTTACTGATAATTGATAAATGGGCGAAATTATGATCACTATACCCCTTTAAATTAAGTCAACAAGACCATTCATGACGTATTTCCGGTTGAAAGCTACTTTAAGGTAATCAACTAATGGTATTTCATTCCAGCAAGATTAAGTACTTAGCCATCAAAATTATGTTGGCACTTTGGTTCTGCGCTAGGGACTTACCTCCATGTTTGTTGGGACTGCAAAAGGCTAGAGAAACTTTGGCTTCTGAGGATACTGAACTCATTCTTTTTTGTTATACTTTTTACATGTAGTGTTAGAGCAATGGGATATAAGAGTTTAGTTTTTTTACTCATTTTTATTTTTTTGTAATTTTTAATTTTTTGCACTGTTATCGCTGCAATATGGATAAAGATCCCTCTAGGGACCCTTTGAACATCACTTGGTTTACTTTTAGTTTTCTTGTTTTTTGGTTTGTTTTTTTACTTTTCCCACTTGTGCGAAGAGGGAGATCCCTGTGAACCCCCCTCCCCCCTGCTTTGATCACACTGTGATCATTAAGCAACTCTCGAAAAACTTATCCTGTCCTCCAATAACCTTCTGGTTCCTTACCAGCCTGACAGGAGGAAGTCCAGGCTGTAAAAAGACAACCTGATTTCCCTAATGGATAATCCACCACTTCCCTGTCTTGCCCACATGCTGTCCATTGCAGCCATTTCTGAGACCATGTGACACAAGCAGATAAGATAAACCACTGCCACATCTGCCATCAGTCTGTCCTGGGAATTAGGACAGTATTTATATTGTCAATTAGTACACCACACAGATTACTTTTTTCCCGCAAAAGTAGGGCTTTCTTTTGAAACTATATTAAGACATTTAAAACTTTGTTTTTTATGAATAACATTTTTATGAGAAGAAATAAAACAAAAATTTCTTCACAGTTTTGTATGTATATAAATTGTGCAGTTAGAACCAATCCCCAAGAAATATTCATGAACTTGCCCTGATTTGGAAACCATCCTTAATACCTGGGAGTGCACATATTCTGGCCGTTTATAGGGGAAAGGTGCTCATTACATTTTGCAAACTCCCATTTTTTTCAGATTTGGCATGGTGGGCCTCTATCTGCAGTAGAGGTCACAGATATCAAAACCACCGCATAGAACCATATGTTGCTAAAACATAGACATCCCAGGGTACTTCACTAGGACCGTTTTGACACTTCTCAGGCAGCCGTTTCATCACCAATTGCTGACAAAGGTCTCAGGATAAATGTGCAGATTTATATTCTGTTCTGATACCATTCATTCCTGAATATAAGTAATTAAATACTGGAAATTTTAATTATTTTAGTTCCAAGTATACTTTATGGAAGTTGTAACCCAAAGCAAATGCATGGCCAAATGATGCCTATTCTTGTGGCCACCAATCTTTCATTTTTATACAAGCATCAAAACAACCACCAAGATCACACAAATTAAATTGTTTTTTCCCATTGGGAAAAAACATGCAGCCGTACGATAATTTCAGTGAAAATAATTTATTAAACTTGTTAGATGTGTTTCTCTGAGGTTTTTTAGATGATTAACCCATCTGATGCCCTTGCTTGCCTGCAGCTATGCTGAGTACAAGGGAAGGAGTTTAAATTATTATTTTAACCCCTTCACGATAAAGCCTGTATACGTTTTTATAGTTGCAATGCGACGGCGGCCGGCTAAAACAGTGCTTAGGAAGCGATCGGCAATCGCTTCCCCCTGTCCAGATCACCTTATTATTGCTCCTAAGAGCAACCACAAGTGCCGTCAGTGAATGGTGTTGCCACAATTCTCAAGATGGCGGCGCCAACTGTCAAATAAATGAGCTCATGGAGGGTCTATCCAGACCAAATGAAGGTATTGCATTCAACCGTGCAGGTCAATGGAGCCTAGCTCACTAATCACAGTGTGATCAGTAAAATAAAATAAAAAAATGAATAATAAAATATTGAAAAAATTGGTAACATGTCAAAATAATCCCCCACTGACACAAAAAAGGTCCAAATATATATTTTTTTAAAAGCAAGTCCTTCAATTAGCGCTATGTCTTCACAAAATTTGACACATGGAAAGTTAAAATATTGGCATTTTAGATACCCATGGTGTGCCTAGTTTTAAAAAAAAAAATTGTGATTTTGATGGGGTAAATCGAATTGGCAAGCTTCAAAGATGTCCCAAATATGGGAAGTGGGCACAGACTGACCAGATGCCCAAATGCCAAAAAATGCACACCTCACAAAGGTGGCCTTTTACCTCCCAACAAGCCCATGCATGGGGGGTATCGCTGTACTCAGGAGATATTGGGGTGTTGTTTGACAGGGACATATACCAGGAGCTGTAATTTCACACCTGAAGAACAATGTGTGTGAAAAAAATACAAAAAACATTACTACCATAAAGTTTGACAAAGGCTGATGGTAAAATTAGTGCATGGAAAGGGTTACATTTCCTGCATTTGAAATACCCTGGGGTGTCTAGTTTTCAAAAATATATAGTTTGATGGGGTAAATATCATTGGGCAGCTTCAAAGATACCCGAAATAGCACATGAGGTAGAATGACCAGATTTCAGGAAAAAATGCTTTTGAAATAGCAAACCGCTACTTGCAGAAAAAGGCAAAGAAAAACATTGGTTATTTCTAAACTCAGGACAAATAGTAGAATCTATTTAGCAGGTTTTTCATTAGTTTTTGCAGATGAGTAAAAAGTGAGAAAAAGTCATTTTTTTAACAAAAATCACCATATTTTATCATTTTTTAATAGTAAATTAGATGATATGATAAAAAATAATGGTATCTAAAGAAAGCCCTGCTTGTCCTGAAAATAAATAAATAAAAATTAATATATATGTGGTTGCACAAAATGAGAAAGAAGAAGAAAATTACAGCTAAACAGCAACACTGAAAAATGTTAAGAGCCATTGTCCCAAAGTGTACTACACAAAAGAAAGTCTTGTCATTAAGGAGTAAAGGAGTGTCATACAAGTTAACGTTACAAATCCTTTGTAAAATCCATTTTGTTGTAGTAGAAATAATCATGGTTACATCCATACACATGGCTTCAAAGCATAAATCTACTTTTTAAATTTGTGTACAGTAAATGCAAAAGAGGGACAGAAAAAAAAAGTCTTTTTAACACACAGGTTAACACACCCCCAAACCATTTTAAGAAGGAATCATTTTCAGTGTTTGATATATTACTGAGGTCTGATATTCTATACGATCCATTCACACTTTGTAGTTTGTACCTTTTAGGCAAATGCATTTAAATCCAATTATAATCATCACTAAAAGAACAATTAACCCAGACCCTGATGTCTGGAATCCTTAATTTAAACCTTTCAGAACCAGGATTTTTTTTACCATGTTTGCAGAGCAGTTTTCGTGTCTTTCTTCAACTGTAATTATTTACCCGCCACCATATTAGTTAATTCAGAATTCGGTTTGAACAATGAAAACGCACATTTGTGTATTTGGTTATGTATAGAACATTTGGACTGCAGAAGAAAAAAAATGTGTTACCCATAGCTTCCCAAAACATGTCCGGTATTGGGGGATGTTGGTGGTTATCATTAAAATGTAAAGAGCCAAGGATAATTGCATACCTTTTGCCTACTTTTGATCTTAGGGAAAATTGGAGTTGAAATAATGCCCCAGTAAGGTTGGCTTTTTCCTTCTCCCCAATTATAATGGTGAGTGCCCACAATTTTTCCAGCGGTGCCTTTGCTACCAGTCTGTTATGGTTGATATCCCTGCTTTAATGCAAGTGACTCAATTAAGTGTATCTTAAAATAATGACAAATCAAGGTTTCCATGAGGACTAGAATTAGAGCCATTTAGGGAACACATTTGATGAGTCACATAGAATCTTCATGATGGACTGTTTTAAGAGTCTCAGGGTCAGCTGATTTAGAAATTTTACAGTTATGATCATACCTAGCCAAAATTGCATATTAGTAAACACAGATACCAGTCTTTGCTAAAAGTTTATAAAGCAGCCAAACACCACTATCTTTCTTGCATTTGACTAGAGGTTGCATGCAGCCTTACTCACAACATTCATTACAAGCAGGACTGGGCTGACCATCTGGCACTTGCCGATTGGCCAGTGGCCGACAGTGTCGCACACTTATCAGATCTGCTGCTTGAGCTCGGGTATTGCAGCACATGGCCAGCGGCTGGAAATGCCTGGCAGCACTGTACAATAGCATAATCGTGTCCAATGGCCTTAAAGTGTCTAGCCGCTTGCGAGAACCAAAATATTCAACGGGGGGGGGGGGGGATTTGAGATGCCTCAACCATATTTACCCTCTTCCTCAATTGTTGAGCCTGGCTGACACAGGTATGGAGCTTGAAACCGATTCTGCCTCTCCCAGCCATACATTTGGCCCTGTTCCACACATACCTGCTTTTAGAGACAGTACTTCAATCATTTTCTAACAATTTGATTTGGTAGCCTAGGAAAACAGCTTTTTATGCAACAAACACTCAGAAAGCTTGGAACTTAAAATGATGAACACAGTGGTTGTAACTTTCTTACAATGTTAACTTCAAATAATGTAATTGCCCAACTTTAAATGGTAAAGTTCTGCAGCGTCAAACAAAGGTATGCTGAAACACTTTTTAGCCTTAGTATATTAAACAAGTTTTGGATTTAATCTACTACATCAATGCAACCAACTGATATTTGAACTGTGAAGAAGCACAACAGGAGAATAATGCAACCTGTGAAATGTTTATTCCTGTTATTTATATCGAAATATACTATTGTTCTTTATAGAAAATGTTCGCAATAAAACACATCTTACATTTATCACATGAAATACAAACCTACTTCAGGTAGCTTTAATTATTTAATACGTAGTATACAGTGAAATTTTTAGAGTCTCAAAAGACCGTCCAGATTTATTTTAAAATAGATCTCTAGGAGATACAAATGTTTCTTGATGAAATTACACGTGTGTGTGTGTCTGGCTACTTTAACCCTCTTCACTTTATTAAGGAAAACTCAACACCTTCACAATAATTACATTGAGTACAAACCGTAGGTATTTTCCCAAATCTATGAATTCAGTTATGCCGAAAGCTGTGATGGTGACACTTCCCCCTTTAAGTCTGGTGTTTATATTACAGTAGTGCGATGGCTCTCCTAACTTGGTTCTGAGGCTGTATAGGGATGAAGCTTGCAGATTGTCGGGTTCCAGAGAACAGGAGCAGTGATAATGGTTCCACCTGCACACAATCATGTTTTTATATTATCTTATATATAGTGCCTATATGTGGCTATCCTTTAGCCAAACCTCATCACTGTGTTCCTAAAATGAAGATAAATAAGTGATATTTATTTATTCATGTGGATTTTGTGGGGTCCCCTGCTACTGGTGTAGGCTTGTATTATCTTGTGAGCTGTCTGCTCGGAGATGACTTGATTCCTTGAAGACATCAGCTCTCACAGTAAGATGAGCATCTGCAATTAGCAGAACATATTAGTTCTATACATCCTGTGCTGCCCAGGGGAACTAGCTGTCAGTGCAGATCCAGCTGCTTTAATAAAGCTCCAACCTGCTGTCTAAAGGTTATGCTTCACATAAATGGCATCTAGACACATCAGGGGGTCACTCATATGGCCTATCCTTACTAATTGCATCTTCTGATATCCAACACATACAATACACTTCTAACAATGATACATTCTATTTTATGCTGGTCTGTAGATTAATAGAAATAGGCCAGGAAGGGCATTGGGTCACCTCTGAAAATAAACATTATTGGATTGATTTAAATAGCTTTTATGATTCAAATGCGACAACGCTTATCTTTATTTGCATGAAATAACGTACATAAAAGAAAATGCCTATTCTTAATGATATTGGCACAGCCATAAATAATCATTAACAACTAAACCTTGAGGCTCCGGTGGGAATCTTTTCCTTACCCAAAAATGTTCTTCTTACTCAAAAGAACCATGCTGAATAACCCTTTAGAAGAATTTGTAGCTTCTGACCACAGCCATTGTTATGGAAAAGATTCATAAGGAGCGGCCAAAGCAAACAGACACTGGAGACTGTACAAGTACATTCTGTGCCACTTTACTTAGGGAAATGAAATTTATATATGATCATATTTTAGCAGATATAATTGATGAAACAAAATCATTTAACATGGAAGTTTAATGTCACTATCAAGCCAACATGAACTTTAAAAAGGTAGGTGTGCCATGACATACAAAGTGAATTCTCCGAAATTAATAGTCAAAGCCCTGTCTAAAAGCTGTTTGTGTTCTTACAAAGCACCAAGATTTCAAAGCAACACCATTGACAGTATAGGACTTGATTTTTATCCAGAAACTAGAAATAATGAGATCTTTGCTGTATAGCAACATGTTCTCTGAAAACAATTGATATGTACATCTGCTTATTTATCATGGTCAACCTCTTTGAGAAGTACAGAAATAAGAGATAGTGTTTTGATGTATTATTATGTAATAAACAATAAGACAGAAAATATTTGATAAGTTATGTGCCACGTACCAGTGAACTACTAATGATAAATCGGAATGATGTCTTTTACACGCCAAACATTGGGTACAGCTACACATTTTTGTTGAAAAAGATTGAGGGGCTAATACTTGGTCTACAGATGTGGTTATTTAGATTAGTAACTCAGAAATAGTCTAGCATTCCAGAACTGTGATCACTTTGGTATTTATACACTCAGTGGTGTAACTGCAGGGGTTGCAACTGTGGCGCAGCCCATCTCTCTACGGGCCCCTGGGCAACCCCTGCGACCACTTGTTCCTCTTTCCTCATGCCACCTCAAAATTTGTTCAGAAAGGGCCATTACTAACCAACTTTGGTCTGGCACGGGGAGACAGGAACATGTGGTCGCATGCCCATTGCATTGTCAGGATCTGCAAGATTATTCCTCACCATTAGTGTATTTCCATCCAATTTTGTTAAATTTGTATTATGATCTTTTCATGGTGAGGAGGGGAAAGGAATAATTAAGGACATGAGATTAAATAATGGACACAAATTGCAAAACTTTTAAACAAAATATTAATAAGTGGCAATTTGCCTTTAATATAAGGATATTTTACTTCACTAGAGTTTTGTTTTTTAAAACAGTAAGCTTGGTTTATATCAGGTCTGGGAATAGAGTATAATAAAGCTGCTTAATAATCTTTTCCCTTTAATCATAAACATGATTTTGCATTGTACAGATGTTTCTATTATGTTTTAAGGGCCCAGTAGGATGTGTTTTATTAGCTATAACTCATGATCATGATGTCCGAAATGAATTAAGTGTACTTCAATTAATTCCAATGTAGCCTCACATTGTGCAAAAGATAAATGTCAGCCATTCTAAATCAAATGTTACAATTCTTTCTGCATTATAAAAATTATAGTTTCACCAGATTTTCAATGGATTATAAATTGTAAATGATATATTTGACTTGCTGCAAGTACACTACACCTGCTAGAGAAAAGAATATTGTATCATATACTATAAAATATCAAATTATATGGACATAGTATGAGAGCATTCTGCAAATTCGCTATTCACAGGAGAATATAAAGTTCTCCTTTGCTTCTGTTCAATCTGAGGACCTTGTGGCTCAGCAACCAATGTCTGTGTTAGGTCTCCTTTAATGCTCATTTCATTGAAGTCACTTTTAACTGAGTTCAAAGCAGAATGAATCTAGCATTTTAGTTTGTTAGATGATAGTCCTTAAAGGTCTACGCTTTTTAACTTGACCCTTTGTGACGAACTTCTTAAACTCAGTGGTTTCAATTTTTGGTTGAATGCTAGAACTGGCTAACCTCTACTGTGCTCACATTTTATTGCATTACTGTGTATTTGCTCTTGTGAACAATATTACCAGCATCAAAGCCAGAAAACATGAATTAGTTTAATTTTCTAATTCATTTCACCCATTCTTCAATTGAAGTTGGGTATATTGTACTAAAGCAATATAATGTAACGTTTAGAAAGGGAAGAATAATTAATATACTATCTTGCAATATTTTGTTTCAATAACATAACATATTTACTGTTGGTCATTGGTGTTGCTTGAAGCAGCAAATCAGTGACAAGAAAGTGTTGGAATATGAGCGTATTCTGCAAATATACGCAGAGGTATCATTAGATACCTCCCTGGAGCTTTCACTGAGTCAGCACTCGGTTTTTAAATGGCACTTAGTACACCACGTGGGCACATCTCTGTCACACAGCATCATATGCAATAAAGGGACACTCTAGCCATCTTATGCGCATTAATGCATTTAATAGGTGCGTCTGTGCTACCTGTGTGCATGCATGGCAAGCGTTCCTATTGATTTCAAAGCGAGCACTTTCCTGGCACTGATTGGCTGCTTCCGTCTTTGCAGGGTGATCGCGTCACCGTTAATCACTGTGTTCTCGCACCTGCTCTTAAATAAGCATTGAGCTGCACATCAAATCACATTAGTTACACATTAAACGCGTGACACAGACTGCATCATGTCACATTAAACATCAGAATTGTACTGACTATATGACACAAATTTTAATTTAATTAACATGCTACAAATGTGTTTTTATTGGAAAACACTGTGCCATATGCGTTGTTCATAATCAATGGGTCATACTGTTACGCCATATGCTTCCAGTGTGTAACCACAGGCTTCGTTCCATTCACTGCATCCTTAAAATGGAAAACCAGACGTAATGCATCCCTTAAGTTCTAAGAAACACACAGGACGATATTGACATGTGCGTAAGAAGGCTAAGTAAGGACTTCTGTACACCGCCGTTTAAAAGTGTTGTAGACACTTTGAAATTTCCTTGTTTTTGGAAGAAAAAGCTAATTTTGTCCATTTAAACATGAAATGGATCAGAAATCCAGTGCAGATGGTGTTAACGCTGGAAATGACTATTGTAGCTGGAAATGACTTTTAATGGAATATCTTCATATGCGTACAAAGGCCCTTTATCACTCTCATCACTCCTGTGTTCCAATGGCACGTTGTGTTCACTGATCCAAGTTTGTTTGAAAGGCTAATTTTTAAAAACCATTTAAAGAAGAAATATAAAGAATATATATTAAATTACTGTGAGTACTTTAATGCAAAAACAATAAAGTACTTACCTAAGGTAGACGCTGCACCTGCCCTCCTTCTCCATGGTCCCACAATTCTTGGCATTGTGGAACAGATGATCAGAAAGTACAGTATGTCTAAAGATGATGGAACGGTTTAAATAAAAGTTGCATTATAGATGGTACAATAACGCTGTACTGTATAAAAATTCATTAGCGTAATCTTCAATAATCCCTTAAAACGTAAAAACAGATTAATATAATAAACAAACTAAAAAATAATTATATAGATATATATACATATTTTGTTTTCATTCTTCTTCGCCACTACATTACAGATCAATGACGTTAGTTATCTATGATCCTGCCAAACCACTACAGTCATTTGTTTATACTTCGGTACTAAAACCCACCGCACGCTGTTAAGTTGCTGATCGTGTAACGATTCTGTGTGGGTTTCACTTTCAACATGCAGACACGGAATCATACACTAGAATCCATAGCAACCACAACAGTACCGAGCTGTGCATGCGTTTCAACAAATAGTTTAGATTGTTTCATATAGATTTCTTTTATGCCTGTATATTAGGGACTATGTAACCAGACTCAAAAATAAAATTTTTATAATATTTTTCAAGCATCTCCTCTGTTTGTGTCCACATAATACTGATCTTATTTGTAATAAATATGGATCATCACTATTGTTCATTTTGTCACCATGTTGTGTATAGGTAAACACTACTTAGCTCTTGCTTGAAGCCGGCTTGTCAGGAGGGAAGGGGTGTGAGACAGAGTCTATCCAAATATCCAGACACTCAGAAGAACATTCTGCATCCTTTGGGCAAGTGTGTCTCTGTCAGTGTACAACTCATTGAGCAGGACCAAGGTGGCTGTTGCCACACTTGGGTTGTCATAATTTCTAATATCCTGGTTTTATAAACACTTAGAAAATGTTTTTGTGTCTTAGCTTATCTATCAATAACCCTACACAATGGATTCTAAGTTTAAAGCACGTGTAGGATTATGACCATATTGTAACACTAATCTTGTGCTGCCTATAACTTCACAAACTACCCATCCATGAAACTGTTTTAATGTTGAGTAAAATTACCTCAATACAAAGGAGAATTACAGGAATCTCGTATAAGTCCCTTCTCTAATTAGTTCTGTCGCACAAACGTCTAATTTTGAAGATAATTAAAAAGAACAAAAATGAAATGGAATTTCCATTCCACTCTTTTATAAAATAGGCTTCATCCCGAGCTGTGTGTGTAATTTATACTGTGATAGGAATACATGGGGTTTCATCTTTGCCTTGAGCCACGCTTTCTGCTGTAAATCCAATGAGGATTACTTATTACAGACAGCATAACAATATATATTCTTCCCTAGTTTCTCCATAAAACATGGTGGGATTATATTCAAGAGTTGGTATCAAAGCTGTAATGGAGCCAGTCATTACATTCACGTTTGATTTTGCATTCCCTGCATTCAGAGGAAGAACAGATTTTTATTATACCATTCAATCACTAAGAATTACTTCCATAGTAAGTCTAAGACAGCCTTATACATAAAATCTTCATGTTGAAGGCATAGTCACTCAAGAACAACACAAAAATCACAACAAAAGCACCACAACCTTGTTTTCTGATGATCACTGCACATAATTCTCTCTAAATTACTGGTACCTTTTTAATTTAATATGAAATTTAACACCCAATACTTCAATATCACCAACCTCCACTGACCGTCTCTAAGCATCCATGTCCTCCCAGCATCCAAAACCCCTACACTTACACCAAAAACCACTCGCCATACAAAATTCCTGTACCAAATGTTTCACCCTTTGCAAACTATACATAGTCCTTCAGACCACAGACACACCATCCATATAACCAATCACTTTCAAACTCTTCCCACCACGGTTCACACAGATAAATAACATCCCTGTCTAACCCCAGACTTAATTATAATACCATCAATTAGCCATCCATCCATTCTTGCATAGAACTTTCAATCCTGTTATACAAATATATGATCCAAATAAAAAACCTACTAGGCACACCCATTTTCCACAACACCTTTAACATAAACTCATGCACTACCCTATCATATGCCTTTTTAAAATCAATCATTGCCACGTCAACTGGCCGCATCGTCTCCTTACAATACAACACAGCATCTTGTAAACACTTTCTCGCTGATCAGTCTAGCAGGTACCACGTACGCCTGTTCCTCAACCACATCTCTCAAATTAATAGCTACCAATTTTGCAATGATTTTGTAATTGGCCTCCAAGTTTTCAAATCCATTCTCTCCCGTTTCCGGAACACAATCATTCCTTCTCTCATTGACTTCACTAACTCATTTCTTTCCAGGATAGCCATACAGATATTCACAAAACCATCCCCAAACACCTCCCAAAACACCTCCCAAAACGCACAGTAGAATTCAATAGACAAACCATCGCTACCAGGTGTTTTGCTTCCGAGCAGGTGGAGGGGAAGAGACCGCCTTCACTACAAACATCAGTATCTTCCATCAGTTAGTCAGCAAAGGTGGAAACTTTATCTTACCTTTTGCAGACTTTGGACCCAGTTCACCCGAGTCCAGCAAATCTGCATCCATGGACTTGGAGAACAATATCACCAAGTCTTCCTCCAGTCTGCCTGGATCAATAGCGCCTTCCCCCTCCAGAATCACTCACACTGAATCCTCAGCTCTGGGCGTTCCCACCTCCTACCTCTGTCTCCTCAACTGCCGCAGACACCCGAAGCCTCTTCTTGGGCGTCTGACCCGCTCCACACTCACCTGGGAGCTCGGCTCAGTGGGACCGGCAGCAGCGGCTCTAGTTCTAGAGACCACCCAGTCTGACCTCTTCCAACTGGGGGCACCACCTAGCAAAGTGGTCCTCTGAACTGCTTAGGTTACAGGTTCTCCGCTTGGTACACTCGGTAGTGAAATAGTTAATAGCTCCACAAAGTAGGGGCCAACTGTGCAGTACTCAGAGGAAGAACATTTTATTGTTCCAAATTCTTGGCAGTGTAGTTGGAATAAAAATCCTTAGTTACAACTCAGTTAATGAGCCACCTTTTACAGCGCTGGATCTCATTATGGAGAGGAAACAGAAGGACATTTTCTGCGATTGCAAAAATAGCATAAAAGTGTTGTAGGCATTGGACATACAATCACAATTCTATATGTTTAGACAAGAGTTTTCAAATGAAGGTGGTATTTTTCAATTTTTTGACTACCAAGTAGCCTGATATGCAAATGAATTCTATTGAAAAAATTATTTGCATACCAATAAAGCAATATTAAAAAGGTATATCGCTAATGTTTAAACTTTGAATAATATATTTGCTTTTGATGTACCACCGCCAACTCCTTGCTAGGTTAGTGGTTTTCTTTTAAGATGGTCTTCATAATGTTATGAGAAATTTTAAAGGGACGCAAAGAAATATTTATTTTTATTATAATAAAAAAAAATTAATGCACGTAACTCCCTCCATTTCACAGCACAAGAGGTGGATGGATAGAGGAGGTAGTTCATTTATTAATGGGCACTGTCACCTTGAACAGTATGTTATGGTGCCTATTTAAAAAAAAAATATTGGATTAATCTAATTACAATGAATATGGTGATAGAAAAAGGTTGTTGGTGGTGTTTTTTGTGACATCTCTTTATATGGAACTGATCAGTTGAAACAGAGAATGCCTAAATTTGCATATGGGGTTGGATGATTTAAAAAGGGGTAGAACCAATGCATTTTAAACATTGTTTCCAAATCTATTAACCTTACCAACCATGAAGATATTTTATGATCTTTCGACAAAAAAGGTTAGGATACCAAGTTTATTTTGATTGATTATAACCAGATACTGGAAAAAATATGGTTAACATACCCAAATATATATGCATATACCATGCAATAACCCCCTCCCCCCAAAACTACTGATTCCGTAGATGTTGCAATCAAGTTGTACACATTTTATAGAACTACTGCTACTACTACCAAAAATCCCCAGGCTCACAGCAGGTCATAATTCATATAACAAACCGCTTGCTGTATAGTCAGACTGGCCTCCTGGGCATCTGCAAAAAGATCAAAAATAGAAAGCATGATGTGCAATGTATTGCTCCATTTAACGTACGTTTGACCTGTTTGATGCTTTCAAGAGATAGGAATTTATTTTTGATCTTGTGACACATATGTTGACATGATGTTAAGAACATAAAAGTATCTATTACAAAAGTGAAAATCACACCATCTTGCATGAAATGAATTTAAACATCTGCTACACACTACCTATGAGCAAAATCATTACATAGAATTGCTTATCCCGTTTTAAAATAAACTTTCCTCTTGTACTTTAAATAATTTGTAGCTCTGTAGCTGAGGGATCTGTTGTCTTAGAGGAGCAGAGACCCGTTTAGTAGATGAGGACTATATTTTAGACCTCTTCTTTCCCTTCCTTCCCTCCCTTGCTGAAACCAAGGAAGGAACACATCCCCCAAGGATGGACCCCTGGAGTCCATGTAAATGTTCTATTGGGGTTCTCTTCAATTATAAAGATGAGCCAGGATGTGGACCTCTTTGCTCAGTGTAACCAAAGTTATTCTAAGCATTGTAAATGCTGATAAGTTAGTGTTGGGGTAGTTGGATTCTTTACAAATAGAAAGTTTTTCTTTTTTCAGGTATTCTAGCTAACATGATCTGTGGGAGAGAATTGGGAGAGCTTAACCATGCTATGCAAGTTCATGAAACTGGAGAATTTTTTTTAGCTTAAACCCTGTATAATCTCCTCGGTAGATAAGGGCACTAAATGATACTGCGTGTCCATTTTGTTTTTTCTCACTTAACAATGCTCTAGCTTATGACTGGTGGGTAGATGAGAAATTTAAGATACAAACCGTGAGCTGGTACAGCACAGTACACACATTCACCTGCACACTTGTTGAGTTTGTTTTATGCATATGTTTCTGACATTGGACAAATGTCCAGTGGTTGCTGACCAAAAGCACCCAATACAGCAGATTTGGTGTTGCAGCATGCAGCCGCTGGCTGGATATGGCTGGTAAGCGAGTATAAAAATGTAACACGCGGCCTTCATTGCATAAATTTACAGGTTTAACACATAAGTAAAAGCACATTACTAAGTATCCTAAAAACCTTTTTAATATTAGCTACCACTCCAAAAATGATCCATAATTCAGCATGTAATAGTAGGATATCATCATGCAATAATATTGGCAAACATTGATCATTGCTAATTTAATATTTTTATTATAATCGTATTGTTATAATAAACACATTCAAGACGATCATCAATACTTTTATGTTAAGTGAGGACATTTTATTTATTGCACTTTGGGTTTTTTTCACGGATATTTTCACCTACATGAAAATATTTAAAAAAAATAATAAAAAATGAAAATAAATTAGCTGCTGTGGCATTTAAAAAAGTACTCATTGTTTTATTGTTCTGGATCCCCAGGCAGAGAGCCTGTTTAGGTTGATACAAGCTGGACTGCTTGCAATAATGAAATGTAATGCTATGTATCTCTGAGCCAAGTATCAATATTCATCTAGTCCTTTTTTGTTTCGGGTACCCAGAAGGTAGTTAGAACAAAACTGCACAGCGATGCTAAAACATATCCAGAAGGAACCTGCTTTTTATTTTTACCGATAAGGTGACCAACTTTCTTTCCAGTTGGCTTGTAGGATTGTTATTTTACAACAATGGAAAATATGCAAAGTATAGCAGTGACTGGAAATGTTGAAGCATCATTTTAAAATATAACTAAATGTTCAATTACACTTTCTATATATTCATCCCCAAATAGTGCATGATGAATTACATATTCTCGTAGTCAGGTTCCATATATATATATATATATATATATATATATCATACCATCTGTGTTATCCTTTATCTTTAATAGTCTGGATCATAAAAATGTTGGGATTTGGAAAAGCACCTGCTATTGTGTATCATTAAGGTTTGATGTGCCTGGGCTAAAAGAAACCAGAATCATTTGACCATTGGCCATGTTTCCATTAAACATACATTGACCCCAAGAGCTCTAATTAAGCATCTGCAACACATAATGCACATATGTGTATCGTAGGAGTCGGTGAACAAAACTCAGTATTCCTTATCATGGATCATGTATAGAATGAACTTAATGTGGGTATATAAAGTGGCGAAATACTGGCTGGTAGAATTGGCAGTGATTACAACAGTACTTAATGCTCCTAGATATCATTCATGCTATTTTTCAATATGCATTTAAGCAAAATTAAAGTAGCTCATAACCAGCTTGCAGAAGTTAATATTTACTCTTCTATGTCATTTAAAAAAAGGACCAGTGAAGAAAGTTACAAAAATAACCAAGTATTCATGTTTATTAACCATTCATCATACTGAAAAAACTTTTATCCCTAAATGTTCACTATATGATTTGCAAATGACGGTGATTACGAATGTACAATTTTGATAACAGAACGGCTGTTGCCAAAGTACTTTTACGTTTCTTCATGCCTTCTTCACTCCAATGCAGGGTTTTTTTTCTGCTAAAATTTCAGATGAAATTAGTTAGATCAGTTTTCATTCACAGACCTTCAGATAAACATATGCCTCTATTTGAGAACTAAATGTAGAATAATACACAAAACATGTAAGTCCCGGTTTAATTAGTAGACTTCTAATCTTGAATGATTTTGTATAATCATTTAGACAGAATTAGGTCTTCTTTTTTGTGAGCATAAAACAGCCCCAAGTATTTATAGACATCAAGTTTTATTGTAAAAAAAAGTGTTGAAAGGCTATGAAGTCATTTGGGGATAAGGAAAAACTTGCTACACAGGCAACATGTGTAGAATCCTAAAATGGAATCAGTTGTTTCCTATGGAGCGTGGTACAACGTTAGACATTGCACATGTAGGGCAACCACCATGAAAAATACTGTGTAATAAAATGCCAGCCTGGTCTGACCCCAGAACAAAGTTTTCTAACTTTTAACACCGGACTACAAACGTCTCATTACATTAGGTCATTGTAAGAGCAGAACATCTGCCCTAAACCAAAATTGCACAAGACTCTACCCATTGGCAAATGGGACCAAAACAAAAGCGTACTTTTGGGCAACCCAGACAGCAAAGGCATCCATCCATTTGGGAGTCTCTTTTTCCTAAGATTAAAAGTAACTCCAGATGTAGACCACCTTCCTTATACTCCAGTGGGTTTTTTGGGGGGAGGAGAAGGAAGAGGTGGTGACCCTAAACATAAAGAATGGGAGGATTTGATTTCCATTGTGACCTTAATTGCACTGGTCTTATTTTTCATGATGAGGCAAAATGAAAAATAAGTGTGAATCAAAATTTAGGAGAAAACAGTCGCACCCAACAGAAACCCAACATGAGCTTATTAATGTCTCTGTACGTTAGATCTACTTTAGAACAGAACATCTCAACAGCTCTATATATAAATTCATAGGGCAACAAATCAACTTAACATAGCTTGCCCAGACCTTTCTGCCTTTGTGAAAGCGATCCAAACGTTCGCCCCACATTCATTGAGGCTGCCTTCTTCACTCCAATGCATCCTTTAGATATTAAAATGTGTATGTATGTGTGTACGTATATATATCTATATATACTGATATAAAATATATATATATTTACACATACCAATTCAAGGTGTTAACTTGTATTTCAGGCAATTTATTTAACCTCTTAACGTCCATTGACGGGTCAGGCACGTCACGCAAAAACGGTCAGGTGACGACCTATGACGTGCCTGGCAAGTTATTTCTTTAAACAAGCTTAGAAAAGGGATCAACGATCACTTTCTTCGCTTAAACACCGCTGCTGGACCCTCCCCAGGGCGTTAACATCCACCATACACTATATGGTGGCGGATGCCCCTTTTTAAAGCGTTTAGGAGGCAATCAACGAATCAGGCATTCAGGAACACCGAACACTCTAAACTCAGAACAAATAGTAGAATCTATTTAGCAGGTTTTTTCATTAGCTTTTTTGGATGAGTAAAAGATTATTTTTTTTTAAGTGAGGGTTTTTTTAAAAAAATTTTCAACATTTTTTTTAATAGGAAATTAGATATGATAAAAAAAATGGTATCTGAAGAAAGCCCTACTTGTCCTGAAAAAAACAACATATAACTTGTGTGAGTACACTAAATGAGGAGAAAATTACCTCTAAACACGAGCGCCGCAAAAAGTGTTAAAACAGCCTCGGCCCCAAAGGGTACAAAAAGTTTTTTTTAAAAAAGCAGCCTGTCCTTAAGGGGTAAAATAACAGAGCAAACTCTGAACTGGACATGTAAACAAGAAGCTGTAGCATAAACAGAGTAAAGCTTGAACTGCCAATAATATATTAATCGGCTAATCTGGATCAAGTAAATTATCAATACCAGCTCTTTTATTCACAATTATAAAGGGTCATTTCTTGCAGACGCATTCACAATAATGTTCATATATTTTTTTAACTGGCACTGGTGATCAACAGGTAACCATTAAGAAGCTTACATACGCTCAGAAATCAATACCTTAGTAGCATGGTCATTAATCGTAGCTGCGGGGAAGGGTTGTTTTGAAAGACTATCCTTGTGATGATGTGTTATGTAAGAAAAACATTGTTCTAATTTGCTCTTTTCGCAAGTAGAATCAAATTAAATGCAGTTTCTGAAACATGTATGTCAAATAAGGATGATTCAGCTGAAACAGTTGCATTGCAGTTCCCCTTCGATAATGATAATAAATATTCTTCCTAGAAATAATTATGTGGAATATATAGATGATTGATAAAGAAAAGATAGTAAAACTGATGGTAAAATGCTGGACATTTTTCTTTGTTAGTAGGTCTTCTTGTTAATCTAAAAGTTAAAGCTTGAGTTACCTGAATAGATTCAAGTTTAGCTTGATATATATATGTACAAAAATACCTACTCACATATACACTGTCTACACGCATGTATTTTGTGCTATTGCGTTGTGTTAACCCCTTAAGGGCAATGGGCAGTCCCTAAACCTATTGAAAACAATGCATTTTGAGCCCGTACATGTACGGGCTTTGTCATTAAGGGGTTCAGGAGGCTCCGTTTGTGTTTTCTTTAAACATTACGATATTCTGCCTTGACCTCGGTAGGAAAATACTATATTGAGTAACATCGGGGTAACAGTTGTCAACAAATAGCAATGCATTCAATTGCTGAGTCCACAAGACTGGTATCTGTGTTCACTGTACTAACGTTTTTTTACCGTTATCAGCTTGAACGTAAATTTTGCATATAGACCCAACGATCTACCCCACAGGTGCTGTTTATGGGTAAAGATTACTGTATTTCGGCCGTCTGACTCGGTGCCTGAAATGTGTTGTTTAGTGTGAGAATGGTCGCAAACAGATGCTTTCAGCATTTAACTACTAATTTCATCCTGTAACTGCATATTTTGCAACTTGCCGCAACCTCTAAAGCAATAACTGTTAGAATACCCAGTCTACCCAAGTAGCCTCTTTTTAAACACATTCATAACATAGAATGGGCTCTAATTTAACCCGCGAGTCTTTGATATTTCCTTGTGCTGTATGTAATGCCTAAAGGTTCTATTAAAAACCCATGGCTAAGAAGTACTGCAGAAGTATCATAACGAGGTAAGGCATGTTTTGGTATCATAGGACACTAGAACTGGTATATGTTACCACTTTTAGGGGGGTTTTTTCCCTTTATGTCCAATAAATATATTAGGTAATATTTATGAATCAATTTGGTAGCGAATGACAGTAATAATAATGACAAACATATGTAACCTTTATTAACACCGTAAACAGGTGACTAAGGATACCTATACCCATACAGCATGGTAATGTCACTAGGCGTTATTATTTTACCATTGGTATCATGTGATTTGCAGAGAGGCATTTCCCGGCAATGTTGAACATGTCATAAGAATATATTAATGCTATGTACACTATCTTCTGTGTAGTATATTACTGTATCTGAGTAGTTTTTCATAGATTTTGGTTGGTTCTCTTATTATAAATGTCCTATTTACTTGTTGCATTATGCAGTGTGAACAATATATTTAATGTATTCAAGTATTTGTATGATCAATTCCTGGGAGTTGTTGCAACGGTGAAATTATCATTCCCTACCGCTCTCACTACCTAATGTCTTTCCCCATTTTCTATCTTATTGCATTTCTGCCTCTTGGATAACCCATCAGAACGAAGAACTTCTATGAATAACTAAATAAATTCAATTTCTCAGCAAAAATAGAGTACAAAGTCAAGCTGAAGGAACAAACCCTCTCCAGTGGCACTCAATAATATTGGTGTTGTTTTTTTTAATCATATTCTATAACTTTGTAATGAAAATTACAGTTGAATTAAAGAATAAATTCATATTTCTGCTGGACACAGTAGGTGATAAACAGGGGAGGGCTGGCAGCCTAAGGCCTGGGGGGCAAGTCTAGTCAACTGGCCCGTTGCACCATCAAAGCGGCTGCGAGCGACATTGAAAGCGGCCGTCGTGCGGCAGTCACTCCACCAGCGCCTAATGAAATTAAAGTGGCCGGCGTGCACGCACCGCATGCCTCAGCTCTTCATCCCACCACTTTTAAGACGTGGGAAGAGGAGCTGAGGCATGGCCATTGGGTCTGACAGCCGCATGATGCAGGGGGGTACCGAGAGTATTTGGCACCTGTGGCAGACCCTGTATGTGGCACCCCCCCCACACACACACACTTTAAAACTGCATAGTTTCTATGGTTAGGCAAACATTGACAGGGGTACAGCATATTTGTTATCATTATATGCTTAGGGATTATGCGGTACCACCGTCAATGTGTGCCTATACATTGAGCCAGACACTGACAACCCCTATCACTATATACTAAGCCAAACATTGATGTGGTGTAGGCTTACCACTTTAGTGACTGGCATAGTATATAGTAGGGATGCACCGAAATGAAAATTCTGGACTGAAACTAAAAATTCAGCATTCACTTGGCCAAAACTGAAAAAAAAAACTTTAAAATACTTTATTAAAAGTAACACCAAAATTAGACAAAAAAATCAACAACAATATTAACATATATATACACACAAACACACATATATATAACAACAATCACAATCCTATCATGCCCAGGTTCTAGCATGTGCTGGCTGACTTAGCATGATAGGAGTGTGATTGCTGTTTGCAATTATATATATATATATATTAATACTGTCATTGAATTATTCTGTCCAATAAAAGTGTTAACACACCGAAGTTGGACCAAAAAATAATTTATAACAGCAATCACACTCCTATCATGCCTAGGCAGCCACTACATGCTGGAATCTGGGCATGAAAGGAATGTGATTACGGACTCCCTATGCCAAGCTATCCCCCAACACTTACACATCCATGCTATCTGAAACCCTCATTCACAAACATTCAGCATAACACCCATCACTCTCACACACTTACATTCAGCATAACACCCATCACTCTCACACACTTACATTCAGCATAACACCCACCACTCTCACACACTTACATTCAGCATAACACCCATAACTCTCACACACTTACATTCAGCATAACACCCATCACTCTCACACACTTACATTCAGCATAACACCCATCACTCTCACACACTTACTAATCCACTCTTTCCTACCTTTTCTTCTTTCACTCTTACTTTTCCTCCTACTCCTCTTCTTCTTCCTGTCCTTCCGGTGCACTGAGCGCGGAAGACGGTGGGCGTGGCTTCAATGTTGTGCCGCGCGCATCGTTTCTGAAGGCGTGCCGGCATGGTGGCACCCCTCAGATGAGCGGCAGCCGGGGCGGACCGCCCCCCTCGCCCCCACGCCAGGTACGCATGACGGCCGCATTCAATCCTGCTCGCGGCCGCTTAGTTTTTAACTTTGCGGCCGCAGCCGCATTGAATGCTCGTCCGTCCGGCCCACCGGCCCGGATTTAGGGCGGCCTGGGGGGCAATTGCCCCCCGGCCCAGTCCGCCCCTGGTGATAAAGTATCTTTTTATGACCTTTTAATTAAAATATAGTAAAAACACCTTTTTATGTTTTATTAAATCTAATATTGTGTTATCTGATAGCGTTAGTAAAAAAATTAATAACATAATAATCAGACTATCAATATAATTAAATAAAATAGCAAAAAAAACTAGGATTGTCAGGGAGATCAAGGCCATATTCAAAAGCTTTTTAAGTATGTTTATTTGGAAAATGGGAAAAGAAAGGATTGGACCATAAAACCATCAGATGGGTGATTGATCAGTAATGCTTTATTTTCCTTGTTTACACTAATAGTGGACCGTTCACAAAATCCCTAAGTACTACCTCACATGATCAAAGGTGTGATTTGGAACCCTATTCTAGACTAATTAAAAAAACATTAGTTTTGATCAATATGGACTTCTGTGATTGTTTCAGTTTATGCAGTGCCATACATCTCATCTTTTTATCCTGTGCTAAAGTGTTTCATATAATAATACAAAGGATATTTGTTTTTCAAGAAAGAGAATTAATCCTGAAGGAAAATATTTCTTGAAGGAGAGCAGTGGCGACTCTAGAAACAATATATAGGGGGGGCACACAAGATACCACAGTCAAACTGGGGGGGCATTCATAATTTCCAAAAGTAATGTGCTATGGAATTATATTGGGCTAAAATAATACTTAATCATTCAACAAGGGAAGCCTGAAGCCACAATTGAGTGCGACTAATCCTTGAAATAAATATTATAACACAATAAATAACTTTTCCAATAAATGATTTCAGGGCCTTGAACGTTTTGTCCCCTGAAGTCACTGCAACTTCAGGAGGGCATTTTATCTCTGGATAAATATAAATTAAATAATTCCTACTGTAAGTTAAATGCCAGGAAACAGACGACCAAACACACACACCAACACAGGCTCTGTCACACCAACACCCAGACACACACACCAGAACAGGCTCTGTCACACCAACACCCAGACACACACATCAGGACAGGCTCTGCCACACCCACATCCAAACACACACACACACACACTAGGACAGGCTCTGACACCCAAACACACACCCTAGGACAGGCTCTGCCACACTGACAACTGAACACACACACCAGGACAGGCTCTGCCACACCAACACCCAAACACCCACCAGGACAGGCTCTGCCACACCAACACCTATACACACACACCCGAGGACAGGCTCTGCTACACTGATAACCAAAAACACACAAACAGCAGGACACAATCTACGTCACAGACGTCTACATCAGGATGGATTTTTCACACTGCATTGTTGTTTATACCCCCCTTAGTGTTTTTGCCCCTTGTGTATTGATGCCCCTGCTGCCCATATATATTAATATTAGCCCCAGTTGCCGATAGCAGGTATAGATCAACACATTAACACACAAACCAAGCTTTGCATGTATAGATCAACTGAAATTCTCTTGTGATCTCAGCACTGAAGGTATATTTCAAATAAACAGAATCAGACATACAAATCCTGCATTTGCAGGTATACAATAGTATATGAAACATAGCATTGCAGGTATAGATCAGATAAATACATGGAAACAGCATTGCAGGTATTAATCAACTGAATAAGACATACAAACACTGTATTTGCAGGTATACATAAATAATGTATGGAAATATATAGATATGGATCTACAGAATAACGCAAAAACCCAGCTTTGCAGGTATAGATGAATTGGAATTCACATAAAAACACGTCATTAAAAGGTATATTTAAAACCCCCTAAATTACAGGCATAGATCACAGGTTGAAGCCAGCCCTGGCATCCACACTGCCCACACAGCAATCACACTCCTATCATACCCAGGCAACCAGTAAATGCTGGTACCTAGGCATGATGGGACTGTGATTGCTGTTAGCAATCACACTCCTATCATGCCAGGTCAGCCAGTACATGCTGGTACAGGGTGGCTGTAAGTGATGTGTAGACCCCATACTGCTGGCAGCATCAATACACAGGGGGGGCAGCTAGCTAGGTTTCAGCATGTACTGGCTGACTTGGCATGATAGGAGTGTGATTGCTAACAGCAATCAAAGTCCCATCATGCCTAGGTTCCAGCACTTACACATCCATGCTATCACACACACTCATTCATTCACAGATTAATTCGTCAATCACGCATACTCATTCAAACACCCTCCCCACCCCCTTACCTGCACTGCAGCTCCTCGATGCCGCTCACAGACTTCAGCAGAGGGCGCAGCCTCCCTCTGCGTTCTCTGGTACTGCACAGAGGAAGCAGGACTGGAGCAGAGTCATGTGATGTCACGTGAACTCTGCTAGTTTCCGCTTCCTCTATGCATTTCAGAAGACCCTCCCACAGGTAAGTAGCAGGGCTCGAGGTGCGGCCCGCGTAAGATCGGCTGCCGATCTTACGCGGGCCGCACCCTCTCTCCTCCGCATAAAAAAAATAATAATAATAATAATAAAGGAGGAGAGAAAAGTGGTTGTACAACAGGGAAAGGATTGCAAAAATGAAAACTTGCTCTTTTGTTGCTATTGTTTCAAATCATTGGTAATTTGTGATGCTCTTACAAGCATAAAAAACTAGTGAATGTCCAAATGACAGAGCCAGTAAGGCAAACGACTCACTACTGAGAGCCTGTAGGAAGGGTGAAGATAGCTTTGAAATGATGTGACTATTGTAAAGACACTAAAAAAGTAAAAGAGATAAATACCGGCTCTGGTTATAATTATAACGTTCCTCTGGCCACCTAGAACAAGTCTCTCTTCTTGTCCATTAAACATAAAACTACACATCAAGATACTGACCGTATTAGGTTTTGGATAAAGGAGACCGAAGGCTGAACGTTTCTAGTATAAAACTTAACTTTTATTGTAACAGTACAAAATAAAACAGCAGCACTAACAACCTGTCACGTTTCGGTAATGAAACTACTTCTGTAGTGAATGTCCAAATGTAAGTAGCAAAGATGAACACAATCCCAAGGTGTACTGGGTACGTGTAATTACATAAATGATTGCATCCATGTCTGAAATAAATCAATAAATAAAATGACTTGGAACCACACATATATATATATATATAACACAATATTATGCGGGAAATATCTTCCCTTATTGAATATATATTTGCTGTATGTGGTTGAACAGAACTCTTATTTGCAATTGTAACCAAATTCCATACACCATCCACATAGTTGCAAACAATTAGAGTATATGTGAAATGATTCATGCTCCTAATTAAGTTCGGAGCCACTAGTTACTCAATTCATAATTAAGAATAAATTAAGTTAATATTTAACTATAAAATTAATAAATAAGACTAATTTGAATGAATTCCTTCTAGAAGTCTGAACTTGAGCAAATTACCTATACTAGTAAATACATACATTTATACATAATAATAAGTTAGACTTCTGGATGAAATGGGCCACATCCCATTCAAGGCCATAAAGACACTCGCTATATCTTATCATTTTTCCTGAGGGCTATATGTGGAATTAGGAGTGGTCCCTACTTTGGCTGTAAAGACATACAAAATAGAAAATTTCAAAGGATATGACAGGAACCAACACAACATGCCCAAACGAAAATGATGGCTACATTCCTGATCCTTTCGGATCACCCCTTCTACACATAACATCGGATCACCCCTTCCCTTTGAACACATAACATTATAAATATTACAGTTTAATACTTCTATTCTTACAGAAAAGGCGTGATTATTTTTATAACATTGATAACTGCCTAAACTACAATAACAAACTCTTTTTTCACATGTAATAGAATTCAGTCATTTTATGTAAGGCTGTTTATCAATGTCCAGAGAATAGAGACATTATATTTTATACTCCAATTTCACGACCTACAGTCCCTTGGGGGCACATAGCCTTAAGCACATTTTCAGTATCAGAGTCATGTAATTGATTTCACACAAGATGCATGTATATGATCCCTAACCCCTCGTTTTTGTGTACAATGAATGAAATAAATTAATTTTACAACGCCCAGAAAACCAAGATATGGTATGAATGACTAACACAGCTATTCCAAGATTGTGTGTGTGTATATACATATATATATATATATATATATATATATTTATTATATATATGTATGTAATTTGAAAAGGCAGACCAGCGAAGAGTTAATAGTGGGGATTCTGTTCCTACAGATCTGTTATATTAGCCTTTGATGCTACAAAGGGGGAACCTTGCAGCCCTGACTACAAAGGTCATGGCGCTAACAAGCATAAAGCAGCACAGCTGCAAGAATCCAGCCTCATGTAAATGTAATTATTATAATCAAATAATTCTAATCGGTACTTCTAAGGAATATGAAACAAACAGAAGGTGAAGAGGGATGCAAATATCCTGTGGGGTATTCTAATGTGCAAATCTACAATTTCTAGAAATACATCTTTTTGGCTTCAAACAATGATTAGATAAGAAGTTGAATACAAAAGAATAGAACAAGTGAAGAAAAATGGACATCAAAAACTAACAATGGGTGTTGAGGTTTCACATATATTTAGACATATATTAAATTTTGCACTTTAAAACTCATTAATATGTTTTGTCACATTTGAAAAAAAAGGAATCAATTTGTTGTCATGCTGACTGATTATCCAAATGATTAGGTATAAGGACCTTTGAAACTAGGAGGACTGGAGAGTTTGCCAAAATGCCCCTCACTTCCATAAAGTAGGGCTGACTAACAACCAAAATAAATTTTTAAAGTCAACATGCTAAAATATATATAAAAAAAAATTGTATGTACTTTTGCTTGTCTAATCTTCCCCGACTAAAATTCAAGAGGACCTTACCAGGAGCTCATTATACTTATGGATCCATGGTCACTACTAATAATGATTTAGTGTACAATGTCCATGTTCTTTTGCAATAAAAGAATACATAAAAATATACAAAAAGGAAAAAAAGGTTCATAATATATATAAATATCTATCAGAAAAAACAAACAGTTTTTTCTCCCATTATCTATTATCTGCTCTTTTTAGTAGGTCCTACAGTTTCTTTAATTTTTCACAGTTCCATCATATGGGTGTATAAGTGCCTATGGAGTTAATTAACTGTCAGGGTACATATATGATAACCACATCGGCCATGTTTTCCAGGATACATGTAATTTTTACATATTGCTGACCAGCGCAGAGAAAACGCTGCCCTGTAATATGTGGGATGTGTAGACTCGTGGTAGGGAGGCAATTAGTCAGTTATACATCCACCATACTGCAAATGGTCAATGTCCATGTTCTTAACCACTAGGAGTGGATTAATGGTGTGAATAACATGGTAACCAACTTTCAGTGTAAGAATAGGAGTAGAGTTTGATGAGAAGTTTGAAACAATGGGATACCATTTTTAAAAAATTCGAGATATATAATGTAACATGGTTTCATGGCTTAATCATTGTTCTAGTGCAAAGTACACCCTTTCCTTATCACCAGAGATCTTCCTCGGTTTTTTTTCCTGGTTAACCATAAGTTACGGGTTCTCCTTTCACGACCAATCCTAAGGGACAGGTTGTCTGTTTTGACTGGAAGATTTTGGTCCATCAAGTCAAGTAACACATGATGCACGTTTACGCAAAAAAATAAAAAGTGTCACAAATGTAAGTCTTCTTTTAAAAAGCTTAATATACAATTCATCACCAAATCTAGAAACAAAACAGAAAATTGGGGGTTGCTTTTATTTAATGCAGATAGCCAAAAAAAAGTTTCCTTCTAGTGATTGGTTTCTTTTTAAACATCTTTTATGTGTAGCACCAAGCATTTCATATGTGAGGCTCATCTTAATATGTTTTTTTTTTACACATTTATATCTAAAGTGCAATAGTATGTGTATGTATTTTCAATGTAATAGTGCGCATGGATTTTGGAAGAGGCGCTGTATGCCAGCTCTGCATATCCACATCAATTGCCGTGCCATGAGCGATGTTATACATAAACGACAAAGCTTGATTATCCCTTATCAGATCTCATGGTGAAATGAAAAATGAAAAGCTTTTGCATTTGCTGGTAATATAATTGATGAAATATGACCTTGCTACTGAAATGAATGTATGGTTTATAACGCGCAAGACCAGTGCTGCTTACATGTCCACGTCTACAATATTGCAGTCACGTAGATGATGACAAGCAGGGGTTCTCCTTACCAGATGTATCCTCCCGGACGTGTGATTATTACAGCATCTCATTTTAGAGTGCTTAACAATATCATAACTTGATAAGTGACAACAAAATTGACATCTGAGGGTGATTTGAACATGGGGGTGGTTCCATTAAACCCAGTTAAATTATTTCAAAAGGACTGTGCTGTGCCAGCAACATAATTTGTGGTTTGCCACCTTTGTTTTAATTTATTATACAAATATGTAACCAAATTGTACAGTTTAAGGACACTGCCAGACAAATGTAGTGTTTCTACTAGTGTACCTTAGTGTCCATGCATATGCCCGTCCTATACCTCCCACCATTTCAAGCAACTGAAGGACACTTTTAGTTACAGCGTTTAAAAATATATTATCTTTTATTCCTATACATATTATTGTGGTAGGACTCTGGGACACATTCATACCCAGCAAACATTCTCAGCTTCTAGAAAAGAAGGACAAAGGGGTGATTTGGGTCCCAAACAGTGACACTTGGGAGGTATGATGTACATATACTTTGTAACAGGGACCTATTGTGGGTTTAATCTAAAAGCTATTCCCGAAAACATTTCTTCTCTGTCTTTCCAGTCCATGAACTGTTAGTCAGTAGGTACGTGATTTATTAAGTCTAGTCTAGTCTAGTTTTATTTTTATAACACGTCTTTGAAAGTTAAACTCTCTCCATCGGTTCCATCATATCTGAAATACAGAGTTTGATGCTCAAAGGCTTTCTTTTATTCGATGAATTATGAGTACAGATAGTAATACATCACCTTGAGCATTCCCTTTTTGTTATTGTGTTTTTATTATTAAAGAGAGAAGCACCAGATGTTTAGAACATATTTTTCAAACGATCAAGGAGATAAATTATGTGCCCAGGTTATAAACATTCCAGCAATTACTACAGTCACTAGTCGGTGGCACAGCAGCTCCAACACAGTACAACCCTTGTTTTAGAGGAAAGTACAAGAATTATGAGTCTGATAGTAGACCAACCAATAATGTCGTTCTATCTGGTATTGCATTTTGGACATGCCTCTTTTACTCTGTGCATATGTTGATTACAGTCAAGTAAACATCTGTTACATATTGTGAAAGAAATAGCAAATGTGCTAAAAAAAAAAAAAAGACTCCTTTTTAATCTGGAAGCATTTTATGTGAAATATAAGGTTTATAGGTGGCAGTCCCCTTGCATGAAATATATATAGGCCATTCACAATGTAACATACCTGGGAACTCTCTGGGTTTGGCTTGGAGACTTCTTGCCACCTGTTTGTGTCACTAAGGGAAAACTCTGGGTCGAGGGAGCAGCGTTGTGGCATGCCCCACTCCCTGCCCACTTCTCCATTAAAAATAGCGTGTGTCCTGCTACGTCAACAGGTCCACCCATCGATGTCAGTTTGATCTTGTACCCATATGCCGCAAGGGGGCTCCAGATAGCCAGAACCAGAAAGTTCTCAGGTATGTGTGTCAAGACCTTACATAGAGTTTTTCAGCGTCCCCCCCAGCTTCTCAGAGGAAGCTGTTCCGAAAGGCTGTCGTAAGCACATGTGTGTCTAGAGAGCAAGTCTGGCCCTGTATTGTACTATGACCAACTTCCCCTGCTCTACATGCACTATACTGTATACCCTTAATCTGTAGTAGTGTAGTTGTAATACAATGAAGCCCCAATTCACAACTAACCATTCAGTTGACCTGTAAGTTGGCTCCGACTGGGGAGGACTAGGTACCCTGGCACTTTAAGACCAGTGGCTGCCAAATGACATATCTGTGGCGACATACGCTTTTATACTTGCATAGTGTCTGGCGGCATGTATCCAGCCAGCGTGCTCATGCTGCAGAGCCAAATCTGCTGTTCATGTACCAGTATTGCCAAGTAATGCAGCCCTACCGGCTCACTAGTCATCTTCTAGGTGTGCCACATGTCCAGTCCAGGCTTTCCTGTTATAGTGTAGATATACCCAACGCTTGTTAGTCTGATCAACAAATATTGAGTTTTATCATGCATATATTTATAGGTGAACATTCAACAATGGAGAATTGGAACATGCCAGTTTGGAGAATAGAGTTGGCCAAAATATATATTTTTTAAATTGCTTCTCCACCTGCTTCCACAATAACTCCCGCAGATGCACAAATGACTGAATGTGAGCAACATATTCATATTCATGATGTATATGTCAGTGGGAACAATTGTTCCAGCAGGAGTTTCCCCAAGGTGGTAAGAAGTGAAGTTTCTGAGATTTGTTTGCCCAAGTCTAATAAGGAAATGTAACTAGAACAGTACGCATAAGGTGACTCTGAGTGCATGTATCTGTTGCACTGGTAATCTTGTCTTATTTGCATTGAGGTCACTTGAGTGTATCTGGGAATAGATGACACCATTGACGAGGTGCTTATATTTTCACAGTCTTCTAACTAAGCAAGAACAAAGTTGAATGTTAAATGTGGAGGCAGAAAGCTAACTGATAGCACAATGTAAGCTTTTCAGATTCAAGTGTGACGTTGATGAATTCAGGCAGAGAACAAATTAGGCTTTTAAGACAGCATCTACAAATTTATTTTTATTTTTTTTTTAGTGTTTTGCCTGTGACCTAGAAAGAGTAAATTAAATGTCACTGCCATCACCAGACCATCACGATAAGACAATCCAGTGTGTTAAAGTTGTATCTCAGATTTGGATTTAGAATACATTGTGTGTCATACATATTGCAAAAAGGTCAGCTGTAAGTACTAATCTATGTGGGTCTGTGTTAATAAGGACTTAAGCACAGTCAGCTGGGTGTTTACCTATATAACAAATTTAAGCTTTTCATAGTTGCTATAATTTATAAATTGCTAGATTGTAAGCTCCTTTGAGCAGGGCCCTCCTAACCTGTTGTTTCTGTAAGTCACATTGTTATGCTACATACTACTTATGTCCTGTCTAACCACTACAGTGCTACGGAATTTGTCGCTATATAAAACAATAAATAATAATGTACAAAAAGGTTTGAGGACAGCTCAACCGAGAGTGGACAGCTGCTTTGATAGCATGCCTTACTGTGTGCCCCGGCTCAAGTTTTAGCTCATTTGTTCCATTATACTGGAAAAATGTCCATCAACATATCAGTAAACCAACTACATTGGTTAATGCCAGACCAGCCCCCTGCCGGAAACCAATAAAGTCGCTCTTATAGACCTTAATATAAACAAACATATGGGAAATACCAGATTTTGTGTGTATGGTGCCACATTTGAATATATCGTTTGTGGTTAACTCTAACAGTGAAATCCACATAATCATTATAAATAATAGATATGAGCCAAACATTTCTTACTGTGCAAGCTGATTAACGTGTAAATGCAGCCTCTGCAATATGTTCCAGTGAGTTATGTCACAGAACCAACAGGTCTTTTATCAACTTGAAAAAAGGTTTAAAACTTAATACAATGCAGAGTTGAATCCTATTTTCAAAATATAAGAATAATTTCCTGCCTTTCCTTTGAATTAATTTGCATTCAGAGAATAAGGTGAGTATACATTTGGTTTAAAAGTATATTTCACCTCGGGGAATCTGAGAATACTCACTCTAAACACCATACACTAACAAGCGCACACACGTTAACATACATTAACACACACACATGCTTACACACATGTGCCAACTCCATTCACTAACACACGCTACAAAACCATATGTTGACACACACTCAAACATAAAATATCTTGATGACTTCTATTTATTGCATGGAAGCGAGATTCCATATTATGATATTAAGTAATCTTTAACATGGTACTGGATCCAATAACTCCAGATTCACTAAAATGAAAACATTGTGGCTTCAAGACAAAATAATAGAAAGCATGAATTTACACCAAACTGTCTGCATTTACCTGCTGGTAAAAGTACAGCAAGAGTTAGCGCATTTTAAAAAAAAAATGTCTGCTCACTGCTGTCTTGCTGTTCTCTAATGACATCACAATTCTTGAGATACTATACCTTGACGTGTAAACTGGATGAATATGAAAATCAGCTCATAATGAAGTAAAGAATAACGCTAATACCATCAGATTCCAAATGAAGCTGCACTTAATTGCTTTCCCTGCTGTCCAGTCAATGCCATAATTACCATGACAACATCAATGATCGCTATTCCACCGAGTATCCCAACTACATTTTGACAGAGCTATGCATTGTGGGTACGAAGTTGTGGTTATGCCAGTAAAGAGCAGCAGCGCGTGTGATAGGATTTTTTTTTTTACATGCATTCCCATAGCTTATGTAGACTGCTGGGGTGATATTTGTCACACAAGAAATAGAAAGTGGCTTTCCAAAAAAAACAAAACTGTAATTGCTGTTTATTGAGTCCAGGGACCAGCGTGGTACCACTGATGTGTGGCATTGAAAAAAAAAACTATAATCTGAACAATATGGGAAAATGTTTGGCATTGGTTATCTCAAAAGGAGGATGTTTGATTTGATTTCCTGGGGGTTTGTGGGAAATCAACCAAGAACCTGCTGCACACTGCTAAAGATTAATTCTGTAAATCTCAAAATATACCACTGGGTATATTTTGGATAATGAATAAATGTATTTCCTGCTGAAAATATTCATTTTTGTTATTTTCACGCTTTTGTTTCCTTTTGTTATTATTTTATTTGATGTTCCTGAAGTGAATACCAAACAAAAAGTGCTTATCTAATTGCCTGCATTTCATACTCCAAATAAAACCACTTACATTTCAGCTTTTAAAAGTCTGGTGAGTTATGGTCAGAAAATCATACAATATATAATCCAGATCTCAAATGCTGACCACATACCCCTTAACATAGAATGGAATGGATGGATGACAAAAGTAGTAAATGAGGCAGTTACTCACAAGATTGGGGGTATGAAGGAGTATCACTCGAAGGTAGAGAAGGAGATATGATGGAAAACCATGTATGATGATCTGCTTCTTCGCTATTGATATTGATAATGATATTCAGCAAAAAATCATACATACATACATGCATAGTAACAGCAAAAAGAACCAACCGGCCTACCTAGTCTGACAACCTTTTACATATGAATTCTTTAGGATAGCTCTACGCGCACCCCAAGCCTCCTTGAATTACTTTGTGTCTGCACTACTGCTTCTAATCTATTCCTGGTATGTATGACCCTTTCTGTAAAGAACAGTTTTCTTTCTAGCTTTGTCATACTCTGTAGTGCTGGTACTCCTTTTTATATTAAAAATGCTTTCCCATTGGACCCGGTGAGCTTTAAAATACCAAATACTCAAAGGTGTTGTTAAAAAGCTGAACGACAGGTGCCGTCATCTGAAGATTCCTTGAACATATGGTATCATACACAAAGGATTTTATGAAGTTGTTTTCAATCCTGATTGACCTAAAGTAATTGTAGTTAGATTTTTGTATAGAACTGTGAGATATGGCAGGAAGGTTTCTTATATACCAGCACACGTGCCTAAATATAACCTATTACACTTGACCAAGTAATGCAAATAAATCAACCCATGGAACCTTCTCCAGGCATCCTCCTCCCAGAAAATAAGGACCCAGGATGCCATACTAGAGGTGAACTGACCACAGCTTTAATAAATAAATTTTAAAAAAAACCCTGCTAGTATACAGCAAATATATAGCAAGATGAAACTCGAAAAGGCACATTTTATTGGGGGACTGCTTTTGGTGTGAACTTCCCTCTTCGAGTTTCTTAGTAAATTACCCACATGGCAAGATGTCATTTAAATGTGCCGTCCACCCAATCAACTGAATGTGTCATTAGTAGCATCAACCCTAGTACTGTTGAATGTGAATTTTGGCTTATTCTTATTTTTTGCCAAGGACACCTAATTTCATGTGACACCGATAGGTTGTTATTTTTATGCAATTAACCCTTCAGATAATAAAATGACAGATCTCCTAAAATGTAGAATCCTATATTTTACTGACCTACAACTTTAATACAGTATCTCACACAATGTCAAAATGTTTTAATTTAAGTTTACAACCATGGAAAAGAAAATAAATATGCGTTTGTTCTACACGTTGAATTTGGAAACTGAAATAAAATAAATCTTAAAGCCATTAGCACAGCTTGTTTTTGTTAGTTTATTACACTATGCCAGGAGATAAAACCACATAAGTATATCTCCCAAAGTACATTTCATTCAAGGATGTGTATACATAGCAAGACACAGAAATAAGGCATACAATAATATCCTTAAATAGCAGCTTTTAAATGAATCAAAGACAAATAGGGCCTAACAGGACCCAGAAAAAGTCTCATCAGTACAATGATGTAAAAAAAAAAATTGCAAATGTGGAGAACTTTATTCCTTGTAATTAAACAATTAGTAAAACCTGAAATTTACTCAGTTCAGATCACCCATTTTTTGTACAGTTCAGTATACAGTAACAGTCATTAACAGGAGAGTGGGGGTTTTATACTACAGTTAGTGATAATTGCTTATTGTTTGGAAACATAAAAACTAACTGAAAGAATATCTGAAATAAAAATACATAATAAATCATATGTATTCATAAATTATTAATCTATAAAAACAGACTTTTGTCAGGCCCCATTTAGGCTGAGGAGCTGCTTCTCTCTAGTTCCCCTTGTGCTCTGCCGTTTACTTCTAATACTGTTTCAGTCCTGCTCTTAGCTTCAGCTCCTGTTTTCTTTATAATGTGTGCCCCACTCATTTGTTATGTTTTTCTCAGTCTGCAGTCTAAAGGTATGTCCTTCTCTGTTCTGTGTATAGATTTAATGTTTAGTTTCACCTTATTAGTAATTCAGTAGGCAGGGTTTAGCGTTAGGACCCACCGAATATTGGAGTACTTTGGTGTAGTTGTGGGCTAAGCATACTATGGCCATAAGATGTGACTAAATCTCCAATTGTTATCATATAGTCCTAGGCTAGTCCTGTATTTGTGTGTCAGTCTTTTATGTGCCTTTGCCCTCTTTTCCCTGAATCGTCTGAGGATCTCAGTTCCTCTCTCCTCTCCCCATGTCTCAGTTTGATATCCTATCCTTGCTTAAAGGAGAAGCGGCTGAGGATCTCGGCTCCTCACTCCATCCCTTGTGTTTCTTGCCTTGTGTCCTGTACCATGTATGTCTTGTCTGGCTTTGCTTCTTGCTTGGTCTCCCTGTTCATTGCTCTGTTCTCCTTGCTCGCTCTGTTCCCCTTGCTTGCTATGTTTCCCTTGCTTGCTATGTTTCTGCTGTTACTCTGCTTAGCTTCCCTACTCCCAGCCTGCAGCATCCTGCTCATTTCTCTGTAGAGCTATGTCTCATGCTTGCACCAAGGTGCCTGCAGGATATTACTTTTTGTTCTCGGCTGCTATGTCAGGGCCCTGGTATGTGGCCGCACAACCCTAGGTGTTCGCCACTTGGGTGAGTGTGGTTGCCCTGCACCAGGCCCTGTTCAACTCCGCTACTGCGCAATAACTCCTGAATTCCATCAATGGGCGCTCATCTGTATGGACCCAGTCCCTGACAACTTTTTAATAAAAACAGTACTTTATATATTAATAAATAACCCAATATATTAAAACCACATTTGACAAATTGCAAAGGCAGTAGAAGTGGTGAAAGAGTCCAGAGGCTGATCTAAGCTTCCCTAACATCTGATTGGATAAGACCGATTATATAACAAGTGTTTCAGTGCTTTATTAATTCTATTTTTCAAGTTAGTGCAACTGATTGTAGAGCATAATGTGAATTTCCCAGTGTTCCTTATAACAAATTTCATTTAAAAATGTTTCAAATGGCATAAAGTATGTAATATTTAGACTGATGAGATATCTGTATTTATAACCATTAGTTTGCGTAGAATATAATTATAAACACAATTTAAGTATCAACCTTGTTTTTGTTTTGTGCCCCAGTGTCCTTAAGATAGCAAATAGAAATAAAAAGGTATGACATATACGTATATACACACAGTGACGTATTTACCTTTGGAGCGGCCCTAGGCCTAATCCAGAGCAGCACAGCCTGACACCCCTTCCATGCCATTGTCCTTACTACTGGGTGTCGGGATATGATGTCATATACCAGTGCTCCACTTTTAAAGGAAGTGCAGAAGGAAACTATGGAGTATTATGCCGACTCTGCACATCCTTCCATACTGTTAATGGGCTGTTGGCTCTCCCTTTTAACAGGCCCATTGAGCAATGACGTTGCAAAGAACCCGAGGCTCCATATTACGCGGAAGAGGCCACAGGTCAAGGCCAAAATATGTCACAGTATACACAGAAGTATATATCAAATGTAATTAGCATGTGAAATGAATTTACATTTACAAGGTTCTTCTACTACATTACAAGCAGGAACTCGGACAAAAACAGCTCTTTAATGTGAAATATATTAAAATATTATTGTACCTTCAGATTTAGAATAGGATTGATGATTTCAAAAGAAATATACATTCCAGACATGTCAAGTCAAAGACTAGTGTATCGAAATTCTATGTACAATACTGTATACAGTGTCAATACAATACATAATAGGTAAAATAATGTATATTAATATACACAAATATATTAACTTCTACTATAGTAATAGTTAATGGCTCATTTCCCCAATGATCGTTAACCCTTTCTGCCCAAGGATTATGCAACAAATGTTGTTTATCATCCCAGCAGGAAAAGGTACTACATTTCCTTTTGAATCAATTAAAGTCAATTAAATAACAGCCTAAAAAGTTTGGCGCTAGCGCCCAGGCAGCTGTGGTTAGTAAGTTCTGCCCATGTTTATTTTTTTGCTTAGTCTAGACAAAAAAGGCAACATATGCTTCTAATAATACTAGTTATCTCTACATGTGCCAGGACCTGTTTAACAGTATATAGAACTATATGCTTTATTATTATTGTTAATGTTTTAACTAAGGAGTCTTAAGGATTTTACCCTTAAGAATTAATCTGTACTGAAAACACTCTTTGGTGGAAGATTTTGCACCACTACACTTCTTGGATCTCCTGGTTTCAAAGAACGATATCTCTAGAAGGGAATCTGCCGTGATATTTACGTGAATGTTCCAAGCACATTACATGTAACCATATTTCCCAAAGTCCAGCCTACTATATGATATTCCTAGTATCCCATCTGTAAATTAACTATATGTTATATATTCTATCAAGGTAATAAGTGATCTTACACAAAATGTATAGTTTACATTCTGACAACAAAAACGATTTAATGACAAATTTCCAATAAACCTTTGATTTAATAGGGTTAATCATAAAGACCAGATTGAATACCTATACAAAGTAAATGTCATTCATTTTATTGCTACATCAGGTCATTTTGTCACTAATCAAGAAGCATTTGAAGTTTGAAGGTCTATGTTTGTAACCCCAAGTACCGAAATACACATAACATGTTGGTTTCTTTTGTAGAAAGGAGATCATTTTTAAGGATCCCTTACAATTTATAAAACGCTATGTACTAAATTTTTTCTTAATTGTTTTATTTTTGTTTGCTCTAATCAGGGATGGTATCTTTCATCTTGTGTGCATCTTTCATCTTATGGTTGGTGTCCATTACTAACAAGTGATGAAAGGGAAGAAGAGGGGGAAAAAACTACAAAAGAGCAAATTTCCCCAAACAAATCCATATAAGTTTAGAATTTTGCTGTTATTCCCACCATCGAAACCAACACATTGACTGAAAAATGTACTTGTGGCCAAAGGCACCTCCGGAAGTTTGATAACACCCTTTTCTATTAAATGATGTGAATCCGAATATGTACCAGATATGTTAACATATCTTCTACAGCAACAAAAATGTCCTATAATTTCTTTTCAATCAAAAATGTTTGTTTAGTTCCATATCAGTCCTACCTGGCACCTAAGAGATTAAAGCCCTACATTCCACTAAAAAATAAATACAATTAACAAAATAAAATTTTCCCTCGCCCTCAAGAACTTTGAAAACGTTTTTCAAACTACGTAAGCTTGAATAACTACAAAACTCAAAATATTTTAACATTACCTAAAAAGTACAATTTATATGCATAAAATGTATTTTGTTTTTCCAAAGATGAAAATTGCACATCATACTAATTTGTAACATTCCAAAGCTAAGTTACACAGCTATAATAAAAAGTACAAATACAGTTCAACACTAAATTAATTCTCTATAAAAGCCCAAAAGTGCATTCCTATATTGCACTTAGTAAGAATAAAGTATTTACAGCAATATATTAACATTATCAATCCAAATATACAAATGCATTTGATATCCCTTTTGTAAAAAAAAAAGGGTTGAAATACCCACAAACACACAAATTTAATAGAACATTTTTAACAGTAAGCCAAGATCTGACCCAGCAGATGGAGTATCCTGACAGAGGTCCACAAACATGACCATGGCCACACACTGCCGGACCCAATCTGCCTTTTTAAAAGCAGCTTCAGTAAGTATGCAGCCCTACTGGCCACGGGTGTGGCAAATGGCCAGTCTTGGCCTCATAGGGTCTAGGGGCCATTCAGCTCACGTCTACACTGGCCGACATTGTCTCATGGTAAATGAGAAATTTTGGCGTAACCCACTAATGTTAATGGTGGCATTCACTCAATTTTTTTATATATTTTAGCAAAATGTATTATTGCCTCTTTGGTATTTTCATACCATTGTATGTAATTTACCTTGAAAATGCATTTCAGTATTTGTGGATTGGTAAAGGTCCTAGACAAAAGACATACAGTTGTTCATTTGGAACATAAACATGTTTTTCAAAGTGCATCTCGCAGATTTGGTTCGCAGCACATACCCTAAAAAAACTATGAAAAAAAGTGTTTAGAATTATACTATTATAGAGAGCTATTCAAGAAAAAACTAAGACAAAATCTTTTATATGAAAAATTTACATTTATAAATATATACAAGCAGATGGTCCTACCCTTGCCAGAAGTAAAATATTTGTCATTATTTGTGTGTCGAGCCTAAGGTTTTTAGGTTTTTTTTACATTTTAACGAAGATCAAATACATTTAGATTTTTATTATACATCTCTCCTTTTTAATCTATTTAGTGATACAATAATACGGATATTGGCAAGCGACATATTTGGGACCACTGAACTGCACGGCAGGACTGGGGATGACTAAGTGGACTTGGCATTTTAGGGCCAGCAGCCAAATTAAATGTGTGGCCGCCAGCTAGATTCCTACGGGCACACACCATGTGTCTATATTCATAAACTGCGGTTGTGCATATCCAGCAGGACCCAATCTGCCACTAGAGCGGTGGTATGGATAAGAATGCCGCCCTGTGAGCCACCATTTGCCCGTCAGGGCCTGTTCCTATCCTCTGTTGGATTATTGGACCCTATGAAAGGTAACGCATAGGCGCAGGGGTGGGAAAGGCTTCCAGATAGCAGGACTAGGCAGCAATTGGTAGGAGCTAAAGCTTTATATGTCTGTGAATCAAGACACTACCACGTTAGCTCTTCAGTCAATAAAAAGTATAGTGTAAGAAAATAACAAACTCAATGTGCTGTGAGACATCAGGGTATGTTTGGGTTAGCACCAAATAAGATTTAAATCATTTTTGTAAATATTAGTTGGAAGATTTTCACTCATTTTTCTTTTTTTGTCCTGTAGCGGAAACAATATTTTTCAAATATTTTATCTTCTGTTAAGGTGGAAATTACATACATACTAGTTTTAAGAAAGTTCCACGAAGGAGTAATGACACACTATTTTTTTTTACGAAATAAAAGAATCAAACACAGTGCTGAAATCAGTTACTGCTAGCCTGCAGTCATAAAAATCCATAAACCCTTTGTGTGCCAGTGCAGAAAGCAATAAATTGTATTGCTTACCCCACTCGCACTCAACAAGCTTTCCGGGTAGCACTATGAGTGATCTGGTCGGAAGCAGAACAGAAGGTATGGTTTCTAAGAATTTCAACTTGTGCTTGCTTGTTTTCTTCTGCCCTTGTTGTTAAGGCATATGGTCAGAGTTTAACACCGATGAGTGTGGCCGTGTGTGCGGCACTTATTGTGTTAACAACCAAGTAAAAGCTTAAGGCAAATGCCCTAATCTGCAAGCCCTATGGTACAATTAATAGATTGTGTTTACTTCCCTTTGAGTTAAGCAATATTCATACATATAATTCAAACCACTCCATTGAAAACTGAGTTGGTATTACAGACGTACTCAATAGACTCCAGCACACCTAGCTAATTTGTTTTAGCACTGGTGGAAAAGAATCACACAACTACATTAGAAAACACTGTTACACTTCAAATATTGTATCAGAGACTACACAAACCATTTAGAAAAGAACACGTGAAATAGACAAAATGCACAATAATTCTTTAAGCTGTAATATTCTACAGTACTATTTAAGTATCAAATGTCATCAGTCAGGTTCTTAGTTTGCTAAATTATTGAAATCCAAAGTATTCACTTAAGTTAGGAATTAGACCTATAATACCTGTTATCTCTATAGTTATTGGCTTAACTAAGCACCATATGTAAATAAGATGTTTTAAGAACGTTGTTTCGCACTACCGCGCAACTAAATATCATGTTTCAAAGTCATTTCGCAGTAAAACTCTGTAGATCTTGCAGGATTTTTGTGCCGATAAAAGCAAGGTTTTAAGGGACATCCTGTGACACCAAACATTTCATCCTCTTCCACCGAACACGTGGGCTTTCAGTCTCCAACACCTATAAATCAGGTGACCTGTATAAAAACCTGTGCACCTGCATGCAAAGATTATCAACAGCTTTTTAATAAGATATATCTCCAAAACTTTTCTCAATTTCTATCCTTCAAGGTGAAACTTTTAGTGGCTTTCCATTTTTATCGTATTGATAAACAAACATTTTAATACAATGAGAATTGGCAGGTGAAATCCAGGGGCTACTAGTTATAGAAAAGTTGTAGTTTGTGTAAAACTGAACTGGTTGTTTCTGGCACTTAAAAAAAGCCTTTAGTGTTCCAGCTGCCATTGTACGGAATCTCTTACTTATAAAACAATACAGGAAGAAATTAATTGCAGTGTTTAGCAAAGCTAACATGTTAGCGACATCTGTAACAATATGCACTAACCAGCTGTTATCTATGGGAGATACATACAGATGGTAGAGTATCATAATTATTCTTGGTGCCCAAAGAATGGCAAAAATAGAAGTGATTGTAAACAAAATGGCAGTCGTTTTTCCGGTGGAGTATCCTCTTAATCGAAAACTACTTTTCCTTTGGAGCTTGTATACAATGATTGAGTTAAGAATGAAGAAAATGGAGCATGGTACCAAGTAGACAGTGAAGCAATGGATCCAGATGAGTATATGATGGACCGATGTACTTGTGTAATCCTCAATCCAAATATTTGGCCACCAATAGTATGGGATACTAGTCACAAAACAGGTAATATAAACACTTACAATGACTTTCCTTGTGCGGGCTGGAAATGATACAGTATGATATGTAAGAGGGTGGCAGACTGCTATGTATCTATCGATTGTCAAAGGGACAGTAATCCAAATGGATGTATGAATGGAAGAAAACTCCAGGACTTCGATCACTTTGTTTAGGACTTGAGGCATTTGCTTGTTTAGGATAAAGTCCTCCAAGAGAAAATCAACAAACACGATGAAGAAAAGGACCATGATGTCTGCCGCAGCCAAAGCCAGTAGGTAGTTATAAGAAGATTTCTGCCTGCGGGCCACAAGCTGCGATAAGATGATTACTGTCAGGATGTTAGCTGTGAAGACACAAATATCAAATATTAGAATTGCAAAACAAAATTCACATATTCCATTCACATACAAAGGATCGTGTGAAGTAATTGAGTTAAGATAATGATTATCCAACATGTAACCTGAGAGATTTTACATTTGTGGAGAGATCCTGATCTGTATGTTGCTCAATTTTGACACTGTATGATATTCCTGTTTCTCTAAATTAGACATTAAATGGCAAACTACTGCCCAATTAAAATAAACTGAGAGGTTCATAACACAATCACCTTAATGTTTCTTTTGTAGGAAGATACCTTATTCCTTAAAAAAATTTAATAAACCATGGTAAGTGTCCTAATAATAATAATAATGGTTACCAGGGCTGGACTGGGGATGACAAGGCGGCCCTGGAATTTTAAGGTAAGTGGCTGCCAATTAAATTATCTTTCTACTTATAAATGCCAACAATTAAATTGTTATGTGTTGCTGTATGAAATGCTTACACAATCTGAAACAGTTTTGTTGGGTTCAATTGAATTGCTCTCAATGATATAATTGGTTAAAAAAAGCACTCACTTGGTTCTAATATTGTTTAAGGGGTTATGGACATAAATGGGAATTTTCCGAGTATGGCCCTGAGAATTCCGGGAGAAGAGCCGGTTCTCTGGTCAACACTTGAATCCTCTGAGTCGCGGTAGCGGGGTATTGACATGCCCCGCTCCCTGCCCATTTCCCATTTAAATGGAGGTAGTTCCCACTGTGTCCTGCAAGGGTAGGCTCCGGGTAGCCGAAGCCCAGAAAATTCCCAGATATGGTTAGGAAGAGTGTGTGGGACTCAAATGGCATGCCACAGATCTGCCCCCTATTGTTCATTGACTGCAGGGGTAACAAGCAGGGTAAGCAAAATGGTTGCAGGGGGCAATATCTCATACGAGCATTGGCTTTAGTTAAATTGTATTTACATTCAATGTAAGCAGCCTACCGTAACAATATTATCTTAATAAATGTGTGTTTTTAGCATCCACTGTAAAGAGGAACACAAACATCCGTCTTCCGATAACACACTTACTTTGTTTCATTCAGTAAGTAACCTTACTTCTACTGTTGACTACAGCTATTGTCAACATTTTCACTTATGTTTACACATTAAAATATCATTTTTAATTTAACACCAAAATAATAATAATGTATTAGTCACACCTTTACACATAGAAAAGGTAATTTTTGTGATTGCTAACATTGAGGGGCTGAAGGCTGCCACTACATCTTTGGTTGGCACATGGTGTCCAAACACCCAACATGCATTTCTTTAGAAGACGCTATATGTAAGAAAATGTTTATATCCTCACGATTTCTCTGTAAAGTTTTTATGAATGACGAAGCAGAATAGCGAAGCATTAAAACTGTGAGGGGGAAATAAAAATATTCGATACAATTATAGCATTAGATCTGGCAATTATTGTAGTTATGTTTTGGTAATACAAAAAAATATATATTATAATCGTAAAGGTAGATTGCTACCCCATCCAATTTTCAAGCAATATGACAAACCTGATAAATGATTCACATTTGCCTTTTTACAATAAATCCAGAACAAAACAAATTAAATCATGCAAATTTATGACTTAACTTTTCATGAATTAATCTGTGAAAGTCACTAAAATTAAATATTAAGCCAACAACAGTATCCAAACGCAGCTGTGGTAATTATTTTTTTCTATAATAAGACAGCTTCATAATTTAAAAAAAAAAAATGAAAAAATAAAACAAAAAATATATTTTAGCTTATAAAGCATTATTGTGTAGCCTTTCCCTAAAGTTGTTGACTTTGATCTTAGCAATGAATGCAAATGTACTAGATTAGAATGTCAGTTGAGCAGAGCAGAAAAATGAAATGTATTGCTCCTTTTGTTTGCACCGGCTCCTGTTTAATTTATTTATTTATTTAATGCCTACTTTGAATAAATATTCCCGTTTTCTCTTCCAAGACTGTATTTGCATTAATGCTTACACTAGTTTATGGCTCATCTGTGGCTGTTATTGCTCCCAGAAAGATTAATACAGCTCCTGATTTTCCAGGACAAGCATAAAGGCATTGTTCATATATGGGAAAGATTATACTACAAATAGGCGTGATATTAATACAAAAGATATGTGCAGGGCAAAAACAGAATTTATCATACATTGCTCATTAAAGGGCAACTGCCACCGTCACAGCTTTTAGCATCATTGTATTCACCTGTTAAAGCTGCCTGTAACTAGTGATTTTTGTTGGCGAATTAATGTAGTTACTTTGGATTACTGCCCAAAAAATGGTTCACTCTTCATAATCTGACATTGTTGGTGAATTTGTTAAAATTTGATCATTTTCCATAAAAAGCTTAAATGTTGTCTATCTTATTTACACATCTCTTTTTGTGCCTTGTTTTCCAAAATTATTTTGTTCTAATCTGTTATTACCGTAAATATATCACATTTCTTCATACAACAATATATTTCTGTGCTTCTCTCCTAGAATTGAAATATGTTTTTAGAAATCGGATTATTTAGAAATATGTGTAGCCATTTGACCAGTGGACTCGTGAAAGAACTGTAGGGAATGTAACAAATCTAATAAAACAATTAAATTATCCTAGAAAAAGCATTAGACTTAAACTGAGAAAAATATTAAGAACAAAAAACTTTCAGATGTGTATGCTAAATGATGAAAACCTTTTTTATATGGGTAAATTGGGTAAATATTTGATTCGATAAAGAAAACAGCTTATGTTCTAAATAATTTATTTTGTTTACTACATCGAGGTTACTAGAGCATCTGGAACAAATGAAACATAAGATGCATAACAAATAATTATTTTTAGAATTAAATAGTGAGTAGCAAGTTAGTAGGCAGGATAAACAAAACGGGGAAGAAATACACAAAAACTCTATTCTGTTCTATGGTGCATAGGATGTAATATATTCTAGGACAAGGAACATCTAGGCACAAGGACTACTGGTCACTCTCCAGTGGCTGTGGTTTCCTAAAGAGTGGGTTATTTCAGGATACCCGCATTGGGGCAGATACGAGGAGGAGTGTATGGGTTTGAGGACTTGGCCACCATCCCCCCCTTACAAGTAGGATTATCTTGCCCACATTAGCGACCATACATTCCAACATGGCCACGTGGCAGCTGCAATGGATGCATTGATTTTACAGCCCCTGGGAGATAGCAGGCCAGTGGGGCTGTGCTTGAAAATAGGGACTCTTCCGTGAAAACCAGACTGTTAGGAGGTATGTGTATGTAGGAGCAAGCAGGAAATCATAAATCCTCCTATGGTGCTCCTAAAAATTCGCACTCCGTACACATGGTTTTACCTCTGTCAGTGCATATTAAATTGGTACAGTAGTTAGAACAGGGCAGATGACGATTAGCCAAAATTCATAGAAAGAAGAGGAGATCATAATGTTTCAAAAAGCTTAACTGCTATGGGAAGAAGGGAGAGGCGAGAGCAAGCAGATGGGAGGGAGTGAGAATGAAGGTGGGAGAGAAAGGGAGGGGAAAGAAGGATGGTAAGAGAGATGCAGGGGAGAGAGAGCAGGAGGGGGAAAAGAGAAGGGCATGTCAATTAAATACATAATATAAAAGGGGCATAACGTTTTAAGGAACAATATACAATATGCACCTGTGTATAAATCATTTATTAGACATCCCAGTTTTGTAGGTAATGCTACAGCAAAATGTAAAACTGTATAAAGAAAACAAAAGAAACGGGAATGTAACAACAAAGATGTATTAGTCAAACTGGGAAAAGGCATACTTTACAAAAGATATGTGTGTCACGTATTCAAGATCAATATACAAATAGGCTATATATCACAATTACAGGAAAACAGGTCCCATCATCAACAAAGGAGCTTCTTTTTTTACAGTATGCGTTCAAAATGAATAGTGTGTGCTGCATACCTTCAAGAAGGCCATGTAAATCGTCCAAGATCTGCCTGATAAAATAACATCAAAGACCTTACATGCATTACTTAGAATAATGTAGTCACTGTGTTGGTAAGCAGACCATACTCACGCACAGAAAAACATGAAATGGTGAGAGAGAGAGAGAATAAAAATGTGTTTTTATAATGAAACATGATTTTATTCTGTGCCTGCTTTTTTGTGATTTCACAAGCATTGAAAGTTACTTTTCCTGCTTTTCTATAAGGAAATGTGCTTCAATATGATATTTAAAGTAGTCATATGGGAGCTGAAGGCCTCTACTGATGTTAGAGCTACTGATGTTAGAGAATCATGGTAGATCAGAGGATCTCCCCAACTGGCCCATGATCTCCACTTTGGACAATTTGGACTTTTGGGGGAGGTATGCCTAGGGTACCAATGCAGCTTTTCTCCTGTGTTGGTAAGCACGTTCATATGGGGTAGGGGGAACTGAAAATATTACATTCTGAGTAGAACCAGCCTGGGCATAGGCGTCAAACAGTATTTGTGGTAATACAGGACACATACACAGAAACAAGCCGTGTTCAATAAAAGGAGCATTTCAAGAAAAATGGTACAATAAATTAAGTCAGAATAGTTGGGTACTAAGTTTAGGAGACTGTAACAAGCCCTGCAAACACAATAATCTGGCAGAGCTTTTGTAGGCTGTGATCAGATAGCTGAATACACGAGACTCACAGATGACCATATCTGGGAACTCTCCGGGAAAAGCGCCGGTTCTCCAGGGTAACACCCGAATCATCAGGGTTGCGGGAGCAGGGTCTTAACACATTTTCCCCTTTTTAAATGGTGGTGTTTCCCGGTATGTCAGTGGGACCGCTCCACTGGGCAGTCCCGGCCATGTCCCGCAAGGGTAGGCTCCGGGTAGCTTCCGCTGGAGCCCAAAAGTTCCCAAGTAGGCAGATGACACTAACTCAACTTAGTTATCCAGGGTCTTTTATAGCAGAAGTAGGGTAAACTAAAAAAGCATCTTGAAAAACTGTTAAAGGACACATTCATATTCATCATTATAATGATATAGGCTTTTCTAATTTCTATACAACAATTGATGACTTACTGTTGTGTATCTTTTCCTCCCAGCCAATAAATATTTTCCTAAGGACTGTCCTTAGTGCCATGTGGTTAGCTGTCAACATTAGTGAGTTGCCAGAATAGTTTCTTTGTAATGGACTCTTAAAGGGTTAAGATTTGAACAGTCTGAGGGTCAGCCCTCTTAGAAAATTTCCAGGTACGGCAATCACTATAGCAACCAATGTAATGTTATTACTGATTTCTCCTCGGCAACCACTTTGCACCAGAATCACACTTTGTATATAACCCCCTTTGTTCTAAAGCAGAGTGTTTGATTCAGTTATTAATTGTCTCATTTAGGATTGGATATAAATTGTCCTCTAGTTACCCGGATTAATTAATTGCAAAAAATTCTTTAGAAAATGCCATGCGCTACAACAATACCATACAATACCTGTATCTCATTACAGCACTTGATAAATAGCCCCCAGGGCCTGTTGAATTAGAAGGCCTTAAAGAAATGTCAAACACACTAATTAAGTTCCTTTTTGTCAAAAAGATGAGCATGTTACAGGTTTTCACGGGGTCATGTATTATCCTGTTATCTATTTTCTGAAAGCCGAGTTGAAACAAGTCTGTTTTTGTATTCTTCTAGTTTTTATTGGTCTTGCATTATTTAATTGAGGGATCTATTTTATTAATACACTCTGTTGTGTATAAAATGTTTAGACATGCGCACGTTTGCTCCAACAGCACATGGAGACTCATCAAACAACCTTTAATCATCTTTAAACTAGTTTAGAATTTGAAATACATATTAGTTGCATAGGCAGCACGTTCCAAATCAGGAAAATTTGTTGAGGGGTTTGGCGTGAGTTGGGAGGGACAACAGAGAAGTGAACCGAATCATGTTCACCCAATGCTTTCAAAAATCAGGACTGTACTTCAATAACTGGGACTGTTGGGAGGTATGCACTTGTATATTAAATGCACTTTTTATGTTCGGCTTTGAGTCCTGCACTAGTTGCAAAACATGTTCTTTATCAATATATTAAAGGGCAAGCAACAGGGGAAGTTCAAGACCCCTGCATTAATAAATCAATAATTTGTCATCTTATTTTTTAAATTCATTTTCAGTTATTGTGTCCATTTTGGATTAGTGTTTCCCGACACCTCACTACCTCTTCTACAAAAAGTGGACTGGAGACCAGCCCCATGATACAGCAGACCTTCTCCCTCCATAGTCTTTTTCATCTCATGTACTGGAAGGGATTTTGCATCCCAGTGTGCCAGAGAGACTGGGAGAAATTTGTGCAGCATGGAGTGTGGGAATACCAGGGAACTCGCCAACCGCTTCTCTGGGTCAACTCCGGTCGCAGGAGCAGGGTTGGGGAACGCCCACTTCCCCATTAAAAATGTTGGGACCGCCCACTGACAGCAGCAGGACTTCCTACCCACATCCCACAAGGGGGGCTCTGGGTAGCCAGAGCCAGAAAGTTCCCAGGTATGTGTGTGTGTGGATATCCTGGTTTTCCAGCCTGGAATGTTGAGAGGTGTGCACAAACACTCTAGTCGGGATTCAGATGCTGCCTACAATACTTTTTGGGGGAAACACAAATATGTGGAATTATGTACATACTTTGGTATCTATGTGTGCCTAAAATGGCACAGAGATAGCTGTTTTACTTGGTGAACAAAGGGGAACATTTACTAATCCTCGCATTTGGGAAAAAAAATCAAACAAAATCATAACATAAAACAGCAGTTTACTTTTTAAAGCAAATAAATCGTAATAATGTATACTTATTTTTGTAGGAGGCAAATTATTTCTCTAACACTAGTAACTAGATCAACCAATTTGTCTATCTGCAACTTAACTATTTGGGCACCAGAGGGGTAAGTATGGCTGTGGTTTTATCTGGCTACTCTGTGAAAACTAATTTAAGAATTCCTTCATAAGAAATTGATTTACTTGTTTGTAAACAAAGAAATCCAATACACGTTAAATAGTTTTTACCATTATGAGAAAATAACGTTTCCTTCACTAGGGACGTTCCAGGGACGTTTTTCCTTAGCTCTCCTCTTTTGCTCCTTATGGGAGATACAGGGGGCAGGGTGGAGATGCAGGGCTGGCCATCATTAGATTTGAGTGGGGGGCAGGGAGTAGGCAGGGCCAAATAGGTAAAAGAATACATCTTCATACTTGGAAACTCTATGGGTTTGACCTGGAGTCTCCGGGTGAAGTCCTGCTTCCCAGATGTCCCAGTCAGTTTATTCTTTCTCCTGGCATGGGAACAATTTGTGGTCACACCCATACTCTGCCCATGTTCTGTCTACTTCTCACATGCTGTCCTTGCTCCCTGCCCAGTTTCCTCCCACTAAATGGACGCTATGTGTAACTAGCTCCGCCCATACACAACACCACTCTCTAAAAGGGGGAGCACTCTGGTTTGCCTACCCTGGAAAGTTGCATTTTGTGTTTACATTTACATTAGTTGGATGATCTGGAACATTTAAATGTGACAAAGAAGAGATCAGGGGCAAAAAACCCTTTTCATAGCACTATATATATATAATGTAATGAGTTTTCTCTTCCATTCTATATTAGTGACACTTGATGGATTACAGTCAATGCACAGATGCGAGGAGGTGCTTTATAACTGAAACACATTGTTGTTGACTTGCGAAACCTCCAGAGGGTAATTAAACTGCAAGATGGGCCAAATCATGCCCCCCCCGAAGCGTTTGTTTAAAATAAGATGACCTTCTTACAGCTAGTTAGAATTGCCTTTCCTTGGCTTGTAAAAAAAAATCATGTTCACCCAATGCTTTCAAAAATCAGGACTGTACTTCAATACAGTCAACGTAAGCAGAAAATAGAATACAGATAGAATATACTCATATAGAAAGATATTAAAAATTAGAAAGCAAATCGATTGTAAACAAATAGAAACTAACCAATAAGAAATGTATTGCTCAAAACATATCAAGTAATACTGAAGCATCATTCTTAGAGGTGACAACGAGTTACACATCCCAAATGTCCCATTTTCTGGTCACTGTCCCATTGTTCTGCTGTGTAGATCAGACCTAACTCACCGCTTCACCGTGGCCTGCTTGTGATGTAGTAAAGCTGTGCCGCCGCATATGACATCATATCCCAGTGTTTAAAAAATAAACAACACAATGTACTCACCTAAAGGGATCTCTATCTATCTATATTGCACCAACAGTACAAAAAATAAATATTTAAATTCCATTCCATCGCCCTAGTACTACATGCAAAAGGTATAACTGTTGAGTACCCCATAAAGGCCAGCCCCTATAAGCCTCTGTGTGAGCTATGAATGTGGTCTTCTAGAACATAAAAATATGTATGTTGGTTATGTCTTATCAGGGGATGTTATTTTTTGCGTGTTACTACAGCTTCAAATAAAGGCTTTATTGATATAAAGTGATCAAACTTTAAACCATCAAGTGCCCCTTTTTTGTCACTTTGCTTATTATCTGTCCACTTAAGAGTTATTGACAGCTAAAAGCCTTTAGGGTTTCTGTCCATCTATTTCTTCTTTTGATGCAGTAGGGAGAGATTTTGAACTGTGTAATTAATAGCACATCATTCATTATATAAGTTCCAGCAGGTTTGTCTTGAGCAGAATTTGAAACATAATGCGGCATGATGGATACAAATGTTATCTTAAACCAGTCTACAACCTTAAACATGCAGCCTGGCATCCACCGGAATATGCAGCTTGGGATCCACCACTAATATAATGCATTTTTCTTTTTTAATCTTTGAAGACTTAAGACCTGCAAAATACTCACCCTTAATGCCAGGGCTGGCCCAAGGCAAAATGCCGCCTGGGGCGAATTTTAAAATGCCGCCCGCGCCCTTATCTACCCTTCCTCTCCCTCCGTCCCTGCCGCCTCCCCCCCATTATCTACCCTTCCTCTCCCCCCCCTTATCTACCCTTCCTCTCCCCCCCCTTATCTACCCTTCCTCTCCCTCTGTCCCTGCCCCCCCCATTATCTACCCTTCCTACCCCCCCCTTGTACTTACCTTTCAGCAGTCCTGCGGCGAGTCTCCCTGTTCGGTCTCGGTGCCGGCTTGTAATGCTGAGCCCCGGAGATCTTCCGGCACTCAGCATTACAAGCCGGCACCGAGACCGAACAGGGAGACTCGCCGCAGAGGAGAGAGAGGGGGGCGCCGAGCGGGTACTGACAGCTTGGTAAGCGAAAACCACTCGGCGCCCCTTCCTCTCTCTTTCGCTTTAAAAAAAAAAAAGGGCCTGGAGCGGTTGCCCCATTCGGCTCCATTGTCGGGCCGGCCCTGCTTAATGCTACATTGCCATGATTCTCCATCATAAAACATTCCATATAGGAACTCTATCTGTCCTCAATGTGAGCCACTTACACTTTAGTGTATATGTACATACATTTGTATATGTATCCCTTATTTTACCTTTTTTTTTTTCAGTGGTTTTTGGCCTTATGTTTTATAAACAAAATCCCATTAATTACACGAGATTTGGAAATATAAGAGAAAAATCAAAATGTATTGAGGAGTGTCATAGTTATTTAATTTCACTTGATTAATCCTTAGTTCACCTTATTTCATCTTGATAAGTTTGATACCGTATTATATTAGCTAATATTAGCTAACGGGAAAAAAAAAAATTTCAACTCAGGCAAAGCCATTTGCCCCAACCTAAGTATAAGTAGATTTACTTACTAGCAAGACTGGGACAAAATCCTTGAGTAGAATATGTTGGAAATTTCCCTACACTCTAAAGTTTTCTGTAAGATCACTTTAAATTGTACAGCGCTGCAGAATATGATGATGCTATAAAAATCAATAAATAATAATAAAATTAAGAGCCGCTGACTGAGGAGCACTTCCATTAAATGCATGCAATATAAAGTAAGAACCTATACACGACTGCAATCTTTTTATTCTTGCTTTTATAAAACAGGGTCAATATTTTGTCTATAAATTAAACACTATGCGTTTTCTCTTTTTTTCTCTCTCCATTATTTTCAGGAAATATGGTTAATGCATCCTGTGCAAGGACATATCTATACTGGCATAGTGAAAAGAAGAGGACAGTGAGAAGGTCAGTTAGAGCTATAGAACTTGATAAAATCGACGGTCATGCTCAATTTCGTGGAGCAAAACAGCAATGAAGGTCCATTATATAATAAATTCAATCACGGTTACTGACTGAGCCATAACTGAAACATTAAAACTTCTTACTTCTAAGCACCTGGACTGTTTTTCAAATGGTGCGAATGATAGAAAGGAGGAACATCACACCAAATATATTTAGGTAACAGTTTCCGACCACAAACAGGTCAAACTATAATAAATATGAGTGAGGAAGGCAAAGGCCAGGTAGAACAAAGCTGAATGAAAGAGAGCATAATTAAGAGGTCTAAAGACAAATGTACACCAATATATATAAATTCAGGTGTTTTTCATGGCACATAAATAATATACAAAACTACTTTCGAATCTGTTAGGAGAAAAGGATCGCTGCAATATAAATGAATGTTATCAGTTGACTGAGATATTTTCTTACACGTTTCTATGCTTGAGATGCCTAAATTGATCACAAAGTCTATAACAATTATCCGGTCAGAGTTTGTCTTCTCCTAAATAATAAGCTGTCATTCAGTTAACTGCATATATTGTGCATTATATGGCCTTATTACTCTTTAAAACAAAATGTCTAATATTTGTTATTTTCTCTCAGGAGGTCAGAAGAAGCCCTTGAAGGATACCTTGACGTATGCTGTCTATGGACCATAGTGGCAGCCTTGCTGAGGACAATGAGGGCTACATATAAGGTACAAAGAACAGAGATACTACTGATGATAGTTCTCTGGGCTCCTACCATGCTTGCATTCTCCTCTTTTTACATAACCAGGTGATTAAATAAATGACTTTACTCTGTAAAAACCATTATTATTATGCATAGTATCAGTTTCACAAGAACATGAGAACCTAGCAGGAGCAACTTTCCAAAAGTTCCCTTGTTGCCAACGATTAGCCTACATACTGCCAGACACCTTATGATTCCTATCTCAGACCTTAACACTCAGAAGGTTACTTCTACCTTTGTTTTTTATGTGCCCTTCATAAGGACACATGTCTACAGTATCTATATATTGCAGCCAATTGTGTGTGAAAATCTTTGAAGCCTTGTGAATTTAGCAACTCATTAATCAAGATAGAATGCAAGATTCGTAATAAAGAAATCACCTTCCATCTATATTAAGTTTTAACCGGGTCAGTGGTTTGGTATAGGCAGTACTCACTATAAATTATAGTACACATATTTTATTAAATCTCTGTATTAAAGAATTTGATCACCTAAGTTTTGATCACCTTGCCCTTGACTTCTTCTGCAGCTGGGAATAGATGTGTCATTGAATACGTTAACATATTAAAATTTTAACCATTGAAGGATTTTCTAAATGCCTATTGCTTTACAAACACAATTTTGCAAAATGTTCTTAGTCAAAGATATCCGGTCATATGCAGAAGCCATAGTTTCAGCATGTGTCCAGTAGCACTCCCGTGACATCAATGAAAACTGAGCTCCCATTAAATCCAGGGGTTGCATCGGAACCCAATGGCATGTTTATCACTGTTTAGATGTGCTTGGCTGTGATTAAGCTCCTTTTGACTAGAATGTGAATGCTGCTGAGCATGTCGAAGAAGTCTACCGAGAACAGTAGAACAGCTGGGAGAAGAGTTAAACGACACAAGTCTCATTTGTTTTGTAAATCATTTTTTATTATGGCTTTATAAAGATGTACACTTAAGGATATAACATGCAAGTCCACAGCCTAGACACAATGTGCATGAGCATGTAAAGCCCTCATTGCTACTAACTGTATACCTTCACATTGATTTCACAGGCTTGCTCTCCCAGTATGTCATATCCCTCGAGTGAGAGGGTAGGGGTGAAGACGTCCTCGAAATAAACATAATGAGATAGAAGGTGGGGAAACTAAGGGGGGTGCACCACAGAGACCCAGTCCCAGCACCCAGGTAAACTGTGCGAGCACTGGAGCCCCAGAGGTGGAATATTCCCATATTCCACCTTCAGCAAGGTTTTAAACTCCTCGGACCCAGAGAAATCCAGCCAACCAAACCAGGTGGAGGTGTATAAGGGAATTTGATTAGAGGCAGACTTGATAAGATCTCCCGATCTCCTCCAGATTTCCAGAAATTAGGAATTAAACATTAAACACTGACGCCCCCTGACGAAGCTCATTGCAGCGAAACGTACGTTGGGGTTGGTACGTTTGGACTTGGCACCATTTATCACCAGGCTTTTTTGCTGTTTTCAGCCTTTTTTTAGGTTTGGTTATTTACTTTTGAGCACTGATGTACCATTGCTGTATGTTATTTCATTTGTTCCTTTTTACTTTATTGCTGTGGTCATCCTTGTGTTTCTTATTTGTGCCTTCATATACATACGTATTTCCATCCTAGTTCCTGTAGTTCTGTGCCCTTGTTCATAGGTACCTTCCTATATGTGTCTTGGTGCCGAGATGCTTTTTTATTATATATATTTTTTTATATGTATTTAAATCATATTGTCTAATAAAGATTGACTTTGTATATACCTTTTTCTCCTTACGTGCTCTCCTTACATTAGGTTTTGGAATTAAACATTTTGCAGCGTTCAGTAACTGCCTAGTCAAGGAGCGTTTGTACACATCTTCTGGGAATGTATGGTAAGTATGAACTGACTGGTCCTTCACATCTCTCCAGATCGGAGGTCAGAAAAATTTGAATCATCAATGTTGGTATCCTGTACTAAAAATATTGGACCTTGAACTCTCAAAGTAATTTTTTTAAAGCCAGCCCCACATTGACAAATAATTTTAGGAAAGACATTTTGTGGTAAACAGGGGAGGGCTGGCACCTTTTGGCCCAGGCATGTAAAGCCCATTGTCTCCTGGCCCCCCCTACATACAAACTACACACACTTACGCTAACACACATACACATACGTACACTAACATTTACTCATACTTGGCACACACTCCCTCTCACGCATATACACTAATGCTAACACACACAGACGTGTATGCTATTATAGAAACCCTTACACATACACATCCATGCTAACACAAATACACATTAATGCTCATGCACTTACACATATAAATAGCATAACAAAGACAGAGTTTGACTCAGACCAGAGACTCAGCTATAACACGGAATGTTCCCAGCTATGCATATTAGTGCCACTACACTGTGGCTCAGGGTTGTTTGTTACAACCAAAGGCATATCCGGCTTAGGCCAACTAGGCCTGGGGCATCACGTCCAGGCAGGCAACAATTCTCCTGTGGGGGCTGATTGCCCTGTTGGGTAATCAGATCCCCAATTGTGCTTCTGCTCAATTGGCCAGTTACAGTAGAGATCTCTGATCTCCCCAACCAGCCCATTTACACTATGTATGCTATGCTGAGCCAGCACAGCCTCCACAGACTTCATTAAAAGGCGCTGCAGGCCTTTAAGACATGGAACTCAGGGATATGACATCATATCTCAGCACATTATAGTGGTCTAGGGCAGCGCCAAAGTTAAATATCCTGATCGTTAGAAACCCGCCATCTCTGAATAGTAATTTTTGATACACTGCTAGAAAATGTTACAAACAAAGGTTTAATGACACTCTTCTGTTTTGGAGGTTATATTGGTGTCCGGTTCCGTGTCTTGCGGCCTGCGACAGTAATATGCATCCAGTTATATGTCTGTGCCTTAGTTTATGTTTCTTCAGTTTCTTGTATTTAACCTGCCCTGCCGTGTATCTCTGTTTCCTACCTGCTACTGGTAAGCATCCTGGTTTTGTCTCCCCTGCTTTAGTTTTGGTATTGTACTTCTTAGTTTAGTGCTAGTATAAGGACTTGCCTAATGTGAAGTGGTGGCAAGGTTAACAAAACCTTCACATGTTTTGCATTAGAGTCAGGTTCTGGAGCTCGCCTGAATGTTTCTTTATACTCATATTATATATGTGCTTGCCTGTATTCCAGTCCTTTACTCCTGTATGCATTCTAGATCTGACTATGCACTTGTATGATGAGACAGGCCTGAACATAGATTCTGCAGGAATGGCTCACATTTATGTTTGTTTTTCTACTGATGTCTAATACTGTGCACCCCTCTGCATATTATACTCAATCTCACAACACCAGACCCACTGTGGGGCAGGACAATGGATTAGTAAGGGAGAAAGTGGAACTAAACAATGGAATGGCTTACATTTGACCTTAAAAAAAATAAAAAAAATATATATATATATATAATCATCTAATTTCAGAAAAAATTATATGAAGTGGTGGTCACTTCTCAATGAGCTTTTTAACTACCAGATGACTAAAATGAGAGCATTTAGTCTTAGTGAACATTGCAGATATGAGTCATGTCTCAGTATTCTGGAGCTAAATTAAAAGAAATTGCTGCTCATTTTCAGACCCTGAATGCAGTTGGTAGGACTTGAATATTGTTTGGGCTTTGTTCTCTTAAACGCATCTTTTAGTTTGGGAACACTGTGTATTTTGTACCAATCGTCACAGTCGGCTATACATGGGACAGTTCATATTGCAAAAAGATGAAGAATATGACAAAGAAAGATAAACTGTATCTAAAGAGGTGTCACCTCAGGCTGAATACACAGTTTGACAAAATGTACCCATTATATAAGAATACTGTTCTAAAGGGAACATTAAACACCTATGAAATAGGATATGCGAGACAGGTGTGCTTCACAGTTAAAGATCTTTTGAGCTGCATCATAAAACGGTTTATTTTAATTGGATTATAATATGCTAACAATTACATAGAGAGTTTTCCCATTTATGAATTACACAATATACAGATGGACGCTACGCTTCTACATACATCCAGATCTATGTAAAAAAAAATTCCGACGTGTGCAAACAATGTACGGAATGTGCGGAACAAACTGGTAATTAGACTTGTTCGGTCCATTGATTTTTAGGACAACAAATTTCCCGAATTTTGGTTCAGACAAAATTCGAAGGGCTTTTTCAAGGAGGATTGGGGAGAGGCTGTCCCGCATTAGGTGATGTGGCCCTTTTTTGCATAAGTACTCCAAGAGTCCAGAATATTGCAGACAATTTCACGGAGAAAGAGGAGGGTTTTGCACTCAAGAGTTGTGGAAAGATCCACATGTTGGTAAATTTCTGTATATCCATTTTAGAGTTTGCTCATTTAGAACATTTTTCACAGTTGAATTACCGTATTTGCTCGATTATAAGACGACCCCCTAAATCTGAATATTAATTTAGGAAAAAAAAAAGAAAAAGCCTGAATATAAGACGACCCTATAGGAAAAAAGTTTTACCAGTAAATGTTAATTCTTCTAAACTATTTTTTTTTTAATAAAAGCTATGATTGAGAAAAATATTTTGGTTTTATTTCTTTCTATTTTCCAACCTGCCCCCGAGTTATGCACATCTGCCCCAGAAATGCCTTATACCCCCTATATGCCACTGTGCCCCATGATATGCCTTTTAACCCTCTAAATGCCACTGTACCCCATGATATGCCTTTTAACCCTATATGCCACTGTGCCCCATGATATGCCTTTTGACCCCCTATGTGCCACTCTGCCTCCAGAAATGCCTTATACCCCTATATGCCACTCTGGCATTTAGAGGGTTAAAAGGCATATTATGGGGAAGAGTGGCATATAGGGAGGTTTAAGGCATTCAGGAGGCAGAGTGGCATATAGAGGGTTAAAAAGGCATTTCTGGAGGCAGAGTGGCATTAAGGGGGTTAAAAGGCATTTCACAGAGCACTCTGCCTCCAGAAATGCCTTATGCCCGTCATTTAACACTCCCCCGCCCCCCCCCCAGCTTACCGGTGCTTCTGACTTCCCTGTCATGTAGCCAGGGCAGGGAACTCTGATCTCTGACAGCCGGGGAAGGTCTGCGCGATGGACGCAGACAACCCCGCTGCTAGCCACACCTTCTTCCTGCTGCAGCTGCGGGGGATCTGGATCTTAGTCATCTCATAGTCAGACCTATTTGAGGTCTGATTATAATACGACCCCGATTATAAGACGAGGGGTATTTTTCAGAGCATTTGCTCTGAAAAAAAACATCTTATAATCGAGCAAATACGGTAATACTTGTGGCAAAAATGTTTGATATGGTCTAAAATTTGATATAGCTGGCACCTGTAAAACAATGGGTTGTTATCCATCACATGATCACACCAGAGCTTTCATAGGTGACGGAAAAAAAGTCTGAAGAACACTGATCTAGAGTTTAGGGCAGATTGTTATACAATATTATTTAGCTTTTTAAGGACAATATTTGTCATTTAGAAGGGTATGATACCATTGAAAAATAATATTCAATGTGTTATCTGAAAACGAATATAAATGTATTAGTCTGCTTGTAAATTCCCAACATTCAAGCACTTTCCATGTAGATGAAGAAATGGGGGTCGTTTATGTCCTCCTTTTGATAGACTACAGGACATCATAGAGTCATCATCTTACATCAAGAAAATTACTCAAAACCAGACAATCCCAGGCACTTCATATTGGAAAATATACATACTTGGGAGCTCCCAGGGTAGGATACCTGATGTTCTCCCTCCTCTGTGGGAGTAGTTTGGTGAAAGGACAGGGCTAGCTGCGCATAAAGCCTTTCATGGGTGGGGAGTGCAAGGGAAATAGTTATGGAACAGGCATGTCTCCCTAGCCCGAAAAAATATTTTACTGACCCAGGGAAGCAGGACTTTACAAAGAGACTCCAGGTCAAAACTTGGAGAGTTCCCAGGTACAATAAAAAATATAGTAATCAATACATAACTACAGTGTTATGAAGTTATTTCTTAAAATACTTTTTCAAGTTTCAAAATTCATGTTCTGCTATCACTGTCAGTTTCTCGAAATGTCAAAGGGTTCAACTTTTCATTTTTAAGCAGGAGAGCAATTTCTTACCGCTTTCCTGTTATCTACAGCTACATTTGATGCTTACAGCGTATATCACAGATTGCCAAGCAAACTTGTCATAACTCTGATAAGAGGGTTTTTTGGACTGATAAGAAATATTGGAATTTTCTTCATCACAGTTTTTCATATTCTTTAGCAATACTTGTTTTATGATATAGCAAAGTTACACAAAAAAAAATACTGTTTTATGTTAGGATGTCAGGGAAGAATGACTGATAGAAGAAAGACAGGAACACAGAAAACATAGATGGGATGAGAACGAGACTGGAACATGAGAGACAGGTAAAGATTGGAAAAGACTAATGGAACAAAGATAGAAAATGGTAAAATAGAATGGAGGAGCAGTATTAACTACGAAGCAAAATTCAATACAATCCCCCCCTTTTATTAAAGGATATAAAACATTGTCAGTAGGCAACGTACATAGCTGATTTTGACCCATATCATCAAAGAATCATCTAGAACACAGTGTTCTTTGCAGAGTCCTAATGTATATTTTGGTATATTATACATCATTTCAAACTATTCCTTGGACCAGATGAGGAAATCTGTTTCTATACCACTGTAGGAGGATAAACTCAATAAAACAGTTCTTATTGTGAATTTATGCAGTTCTTATTAAAGTACTCAGCCTTCTTTCAGATCAGATTGTTCTAATTCTCTATGTGTTGAAAGCCTGTGCCGGGGTGCCTGATATTAGGGCTTCTTGTTTATCCTTTTCCAACAATCTCTGCATGATTATACGATGGTGACTCAGTTCTCCTCCATCACACTTTCAGCCTTAAAACGGAGTTTACTTTTATCCTAAGTGACAGAGGAGAGAGCATTGGACTCGTTGACTCTGAGTGGGTTAAACAAATTACATTAAAGCACCTTATGCATTAATATATTACGAAACACACAACCGAATACAGAAATGGAAATCAGAATTGGGATCCCCGGGAACTCAGATGGAAGCCAGGAATTACTCCCCCCTCTTCCCTGTAAGGAATGGGGAGTAGATTAATTAAGTAGGTAACTAATAATTAGTTTATGCTAAGAAACCCCTTCCCTAAAAATGATTAGTCACGTCCAGTTCCCAAACCTCATATAATAGTAATCCTCCAGAAAAAAAGTATTAGAAACCTTGGCCTCATAAAAATCAGGAGGGGATTTTCTTATGTGCACTGTGCGTTATGGGAAACTCGATTTTAATTGCATCATTTATGTACGCCTTTTTTTTTTTTTTTTTAATTAGAAGCACTGTGCTTGTGTTAGATAAATTAAATTGTAGGGTGTGCGTTCATACAGTAGGACAAATGTCTCTAATGTCCAAATATGACAGTGGCACATTATAATGACATCACAAACATCTGGAACTCAGAGGTTCAAGGTACATGTGATACATACATGAAATTGCTTGTTACGTTGTTATTATTGATCGCCAGCATCAGTAACAAAAATATATTCCGGACAAAGAAAGCTGCATTCCCTAAATTGGCTAACTTTATGGATTTTTTTGGGTGTTCTTTTTGTATTTCCAGAGTAAGGAAAAAACACATACCATATATTTTGTACAGATGTTTTCTTATTTCAGACTTTATTATTTATTACTAACTTTAACCCCTAAGCTAACAAAGCAATGGCTTCTATTGTAAAGTTGTTTTTAACATTTAATTCTATTTTTTTACCAAGCATTCCCCTTTACTTTTGAAGAGTGTTTAGACTAAAATGCAAGGTTAGCATAATCGCTACAGTATAATGTTACCATAGGAACCAAAAAGTCGGCTGTGGATGGAGACGGATTTTAATACAGACATAATATTTCAGCTGTATATATCCGATGGGCGTCACAAAGTATAAAATAATTATTTCTAAAAGTCAAATATGTAAGGGTACGTGAGACGGGCAAATTACCATCATGGTATTCCTAATTAATCCCCACAGTGAAATAACAGTGATAATATAGTAATGCTTAACGGGGATCTGCCATGCTTCCCAAACCCTGCATTTTAACCCCAAATAAACCTACGTAATGTGTTTACAGATTAAAATAAGCGATATATATGCACTGCACTAAAACCATACATAGAATTATTAGTTGGACTGTGGTTCTTCTAGTATTTCACCTGCCTTACTGGTAGACAGGTCTCTGTCATTTGTGTTCTGCAAGAAACAGAAGTGCTGTTTTTCGTTAATCCTCTGAATAGCAGGGAATCACAGGAAGAAAGTATATATTTTACAATTCTAAAAAAATATATATTAGTTCCTTGTCCATTCTCTGGTCACTCCTAGGCCTAGACTTTCTACTTTGTTTGGCTCATCTTTCAGATTGTAACCTGCTTTCCAGGCTTCAACGCGAACAATTTCATTGGTGATATATCTACATGGCCTATGTATATTTCTAGTTTACGCATGCCGTCTCAAAGTTTGCGTAACTTTCTCTATGTTGGGCAAATAAAAGGTATCAGATGAATCTAAAGTCTCAATTTTCTCTTGGGCTTATGCTGCGATATCAATTTTTGTTATCATACACTCGCAAAATACCTTTCTTATTTCTTAAAGGAATCAGATCATCTCTATGTATCTGTATTTAATCCATAATTTGCCTTTAAGGCTATTAATAATGTATGTCTGCTCTACAACACAAGCACCCTGTGCGGCTCGAACTCTTAGCAGCTTCTTCAAAGACTAAATGAATAAAACAATAATGAACGGTCTGAATGCCAGAGCATCAAATCCATCTTTTTTTCATTTTTCTATATGAAAATACCTTTCTTTTTCCAAAAGTAGAATTATTTTAATAGACTTTCTAGGGCTAATACTTAAAGGGTCGAGGACAAATTTAACTAATGGGATAACATTCCTTTTCTTTTACACGTCACCAGACCTCATTTTTTTTCTGTGGGCAAATGTAAATTTGATATGATGCTGTACACGATATATTCATCTCTGCCCATCAGGTGATCTCAAGTTAATGGAGAGGAACCACCTAATGAACCATAGCAGTTTCTATACACTATTTCCAGGCAGAGGTAGAAGTAAAACAAAAATCAAAAGTTTTTAAAAAAATGGATCAATGGTTCTGATTAGTCATCTTATAATATTTTGTAGCTACAGATTAGGCCCTTTATCTAGAAAATGCAAAAAAAATGGGCTGAAAAATATATATATATATATTTTTTTTTTAACTCTGAATAAATTCTTTAATCAAGCATTAGTTGATTAATATACTGAAAAAGATACAGGATCAAATAAAATATTCATGTATTTCCATCTAAAATGTTTTGTATTGTCCTTTTTGTAGGAAAACCTTTGAAAATGAGATAAAAAAAAATGCGTATCTGAATTAATGAGCCTCTAGAACAGTATTTCATTTTCATATAAGATCAGTTGATTTACACCACAGATGTAGAACAATAATTTTGCAAAAAAAAAAAAATCCACGTTATCTACACGTTTGTAGAGATGTTGTTAACGCAGTGGGTACATATTTTATATGCTCCACAGATTTGCTCTAGATTTGTTAGGTTCACCAGAGTAGGTTTTGATTTGAGACCTCGACACTGAAGGTTAATTTGTTTACCCTAAACCATGGTAAAGCCAAGTTTCTCATACGATCTCATCACCACCTTAAATTGTCTGCTCTTGTGCGACAAAAGAGCCTCCAGTCATTGGGCCAGATTATCCCATTTTCAATTCTGAAAATAGAACAACCTGACTAAGAACACCACCGAGTTTTTGTCAGCTACTGCATGTAGTAAAATAGAAATCCATGAGTAAACTAAAGGAAATACAGCACATCTGAATAAGGTTGGAATCTTCACAATAACCCTTTATAGAACAGAAAACATAAAATAACCCTTTTATACTACATACCCCAGCATGAAGCACTTCACTATTGAAGGTGCCTCCCTGACTGTGACATCATTTGTGAGTGAGTGATGTGCAATAACCTAAACTACAAACCATTCTGTCCGCAGTTTTAGGGTAGAACCTTTTTTTATTATATGTATTTGCAAATGATTGTTTTGTTATTTGGCTGTAATTCAGAATAATAGGTTATGGAATGGCTGGGACTATTCATGCATTCTTTTTTGCTTTTATTATGGCCATAAATGTTTGCTTTATTGATATGTTAAACCACTCTCCTCTCGACATCCCTTCCATGCTTTAGACTGCTGCGGATGTATCTAGAGGTGCCCTTCTGCCTACTGGATTACTAAGGTCAGGACCACTGTGCGGGTCACCAACAACATATAAATGTAGGACGTTCATTTTACAAACTCAAAAAGACTTAATGACGTCTTTTAGCTTGAGATGTTTAGAAATTGTAATGCTCCCACCTCAAATCTCAAGGAAGAATCTCACCTACTGGATTCATGTTGTGTTATACATTCACTTGAGCTGACAGTTATCATTTACATCCCTGTTATGGATTTTGGGGTTTGATTGGCCACTTGAAAATGTTAGATTACCTCTTATCTGTTAGTTTCTAATTCATTTTATGTTAAACTTGTCATTAAGAGATAAGGAGCAAGGATTAGGGTTTACTATCAACCTAGATTAACAGCCTTTGGTTTAGAAACTGTAGGTGATTATTGGTGATCCATCAATATTTCTGTCACACTGGGTTGATCAATAAAGTTCCTCTGTAACCCATTCATTGGGTTGGGGGGTTTCTCTGTGGATTTAGCATCATGTTACAGAAAATAGATTGCTATCCTTACCAATGGACTAACAATATATACACAAACATAACCCTTCTTATAGTATCAACCCATTTTTGTAAGACACAAGAGCAGGTAGTATCCACCAAGAGGTGAGACTAAGGCAATGCCTGGGCTGAGATTAATATGATGTCACAGTGGGTTTAATGTATAAAAGGTGATTCCGGTACAAAGTGGCCTTATAAAACAAGTAATCAATGAGACTGGTTATAAGATGACTCCATTAGCTGCCATAGTGATAACACCACTTTTTCAAATGTACCCCAGATTCACTATATAACTTGCAGTTGGTTAGATTCCACTGCATTGATAAATCTATCACGTGAAACTAAAGAGCTATCGTACCACAGGCCGCGATGGAAAAGTAATATAAAACCTGAAGCATAGGCTCAGATTCATTAACTAAAAAAAAAAAAAAACTATGAAGGTTGCTATTTAATTACATGTGATAGATTTATCTCTGACATTGAATCCAGCTCAATATCCCTGCATAGCATTAGCTTCAGAGAGTTGAAAGTGTTGCCAAATGCAGGCATTTTACACACACTTTGACACTTTGTCTTACTTATTACATTGGAAACCCCTTTTTCAGCACATTTACTGTGATATTTCAAATCTAATGCTACATTTTCTGTTCTACGACCATGCTAGAAACATGTCTATACATAAGTGTTATGGATGATAACAGTTCAAGTAACTAAGCAGAAATCAACTGACAACGTGAGTTTGTTTTACCCTTGAAAACATAACTTAAAGGTCCATATTAAAAAAATATTATTTTAGGATTTTATCTGGTGCAACACTTTGCATATACTACTTATAGCTGCCCCATTCACAGAACAGGGGTACATTGGAAGGTATGCATGAAAAGTTTTTGTGCAAAGTTTTTGAAATGGTCTTATCACCAAAACAACCAACTGAATAGTTCACCAGAGTACGTTTTGATTTGAGGCCTCGACACTGAAGGTTCATTTGTTTACCCTAAACCATGGTAGAGCAAAGTTTCTCCATTTTTATTCATGTGATAAATACATGAATACCTATGTAACAGAGCATCCGATGGAGCTACAACCCTATCACTTGATGATGGATGTCTAGCAAAGGGAACCCAACATTTGGTAGGTATTTATGGCCAATCTTGCCCATGTCCGTTAGATGTCTCACCTATGCCTTAAGCACAATGACAATGTCTCTTTTATGAAGGGGTTGCATAATTATGGGGAAACGGCTTCTTGATCCAAGGAGAGATCTTACTGCCATTCTGGGGTCAAAAAGGAATTTTTGTGTGCAAAATTGGAAAGAGCAACAACTTGTTTTTTTTGCCTTCTTTTGGATCAACAGCAAGAAATGAACAGATATGGAAAAGGCTGAACTTGATAGACGTATGTCTTTTTTCAGCATATGTAACTATGTAGAACAATGTATTCACCAAGTTGCAGGAGATTGTGGAGAGTCCATTTATTTAGTAAGGGTTAAATAAGGTAATGGTTTTAAAATGTTTAAAGTTATCTTGAATGTTAACACCAGAGCTATGTTTTGGGCACAGGTAGAGCAAAAACAGACTTATTAATAGTGCCTCCTACTGCATGATTCACTAATATTTATCTAAATATCAAAGCTGAATATATTTTCTCCACCCATCCTCGCTAGATTGTGGGTTTTAACAGCAGGGCCCTCTATTAATTGCTTATTAGATAAACCAGTGCCGAATCATGGTTAGATTTTCATTCACATATATTTTGATGCTAAGCCACTAAACTGACAACTGTGCTCTCAATTCTGTGTGCCAATGTGAAAAAAAATTATTTTAATGACTTGTGGCTGGCAAACGCAGCATTTGTCCTATGGGGACCAGATTCCTTGGCTAGCCTGGGAGGTTCCTTCAACTTTCAATTTGTACCCACTGTGTTAAACATAACTGCTGAATTATGCTCTTTGCTGCCAAGTTCCCCTAACCTGAATACATATTCTGAGAAGGTTTAATTTGGCTTAATGAAACTACTTTAATTTATGTTAGGCAGATAGCAAGTACTATAAAGGCGGCAGAAATGAGGCTTACAGACTGAAAATTAAGCAGCTGGTCATTAGCAGATACACCCCAAACAGATTTAAATAAATGAAACATAAATTAAAAAAAAAACAAATGCATAGATAGCAGATACCGGGCACAATATTTTCAGCTTCCCCATGGCCTCCTTGCTGAGCGCCAAGTGGTGCTCTTTGGATTAGATGTGTAGACGATGGGCAGCCGCTGCTTTTCCCGACCTCTGGTCCTGTTCCTCTCCAACTCCAGCCCTACAAAGACCGTTCTCGCGGGTCTCCTTTTTTCACTGCTTTACATTAAAATCGGAGACAAAAGGCAGGTGTCTTGTGGGCCTTTATGGACTTCTTGGACCACCGCTCTATGGACTACTGCTATTAGTTCTAAAGGTCTCTGCAGCTTATTCACACCTCCACTGGATGCATGGACACCAGGACTAATATGACCACACAACTTAACATTACAACGTCAAGTAAGTCATTGCAACTGTAGACCTGAGGAAGGTAGCATTTTCTAGATTCTTTTCAAACAGCTTCAACTACATCACGACTTTAACAAAGGTAACGTTGGAAAAGACCACAGTCTGGTGACAAATGTGAAGACATTTATGCTGAGTTGCCAATATCTTAATACAATATTTGTGTATCTTAACTTTGCTCAGCACATCAAAAATTGTACGTTCACTTTATGTAGTGGCCACTATCATGTTTCCTGGCCTTTCCTAATAACATGCAACTTAATGAAAATCAGAAGGAACCAACAAAATTATTAAATATTTTGTATTCAAGCGGAGGAACCTATACTGATAGGGGATTACCCAATGTGACCTGAGATGGCTTTGGGTTGTGTCTTTTTTCTATTTCCCATTATTTGGTTTTTTTCCAGCTAAATATCTCATGTTCTAATTGTATTATTAACTCCATCTTTTAGGCACAGACAAACTTCAGCATCTGTGCGTGAAAATAATCAATGTGCAGTCGCATTGGAGCTTGTATTGGCAAGCATGATATCTTTGGATTGCAGATGAGATTGCTTCAATTACTGCTATAGAGGATCTCCACAAAACATATCAAGGTTGTGTGTATTCCATTTTCATCTACATAATCTTTTCAAAGAGCACGGAGGCAGAAAATTGAAGAGAGCAAAATGGCTAGTGGAAACATCACTTTAGACCAATAACATTTTAAAATACTGTTTTATACCACTGGGTCAAAATAACCTTTCGAGAAGCCCTGATTTTTCTTGTCACCCAAGACGCCCACTTCTATTTCCAATAAAATCCAGAACGCCAATCAAACTATTCTCCAAAGGGATTAAAACATTTTTCAACTGGTTTAGCTGTCACGCAAACCATATAGATCCCCTGACATTTTTTTTACGGCTAGAACTCTATTTCTATTGCATCGAAACTTCATTGCATATTAAAGTGAATATATTTCCAAATCACACTGTACAGCGAGAAATGAAAAATGTGGATTCTGAACTTGGTATATATTAAAAATCCTTATTTAGAGCTATTGGGTTTATATTTCAAAATAATTAAAGGATCTTATATTACTTATAACCTTAAAAATATATATAAAAAAATGGTTACAATACCCAGTTTCTTTTTTTATTTACTAGAAAACCTTCTTTACTTAATCTTGAACTTGAGTTAAATAAAGGTGTTTAAAAATGATATATACATTCATTTAACTGTCAATGCTTTATGCTGCTGATATAGGTTTATGTGCTTTGATGGCACTGACTGTCATCTATTTAAAGGGAAAGTGTGTAAATATTATTTTAGAAAATACACTTACCTGGTAAGCCTAAACAAAGCAAGAGGCTGTAATATATAACTGGAACATATCCCAAGCCACAGCCATACTTGTGAGAAAGAAGGGAACTGTTGTATATGTGATTGTGCTCCATTTACTTGGGTTTTCTGTGCTGCTGGAATCTGCCTCTTCAAAGCATAAGTGGAAGAAAAAAGATTGTGGTCCCACTCTTCATAAAGATGTGTATCCAGCAAGCTGCTTTGTCCTTCAGAGCATCCCTGCATCTCAGGACTCCCTCCACCTGCTGCTCAGAGGAATAATTAAGAGAAAGTGCAGCCCTGCCACTGCTTGCTGCATGCCTTACTCACTGGAGGGAAGAGCTGAGCTGTCCTTAAAGAAGACCAGTTCATCAACCTTCAGTGTGGATGAATGAGCAGTTGCAGGCAGTGGATGAGAGCAGAGCACTGGTGAGGGGAGAGGGAATGGTGCATGTGCTGAACAGAGGAGTACAGGGGAAGCTACCTCCTCTGCATCACTTTACAAAAAGAAGGTGACAGTGGATTACCCAGCCAGTCCCCTCCCCCTGTGCAAGAGACATCATTTCTGTCATTATTATTATTATTATTAGAGAGGGCTAGCTAGCCTATATTATAATGCGAATTCTTTACCATCATAATACACAATCTAACATCTACACACACACACAAATGTATAGAGAGCTGCTCACAAACCAGTTAATATATTATAAAACATACAATCTTGTATTATTTTACCATAACATTTTTTTTTATTTCTTATATTAGCTGTTGGTTAAACTCTATATATTAGGTCACATCCACCTTTCTTATAATTACAACATTCTTAGGTCACCTTATATCTTTATATCCATACCTAATAAATCTCTGAAATACTAGTTCTCCAGGTATAGCGTTAGTGTCTGGTTCCAATCTAGCTTCACTCTTATGTGCAGATGGTATCACACCTACCCAACCCCTTGAACCATGTAACTTGAGTATTACAATCCTGTTTATTTGGCCCCCACTTATAATATTGCTTGATTCCCTTCATCTTATTGGATTAGTTGATTTTATCAAAATACAAATAAATGCACCAGGTCACCCCATTTTGGGGCTTTCACGCATCAGAGCACAATAACTGTAGTTACCCACTTGTTCACAGGTCTCATTCAGGTAGATAACACCCTGCTGATCCCCGTTTCTCCCATCTCTACATGTCACTATTTTCACTCCCATATTAAGCATTATATTACTTCTAGCCTGCTTGTTACTGCCATATTTTTCTTACAATTCCTCCAATTATTACGCATCCCACTCCTATCACTGCCTGGTTCTACTCGCATTCAGGGTTATCTCTAACCTCACTACCACTTAATTACCATAATTTCCAATTCCTTAGCACTACGTTATTTATGATTATATATGGCTTATCATCGTTTTCTTCACCATATCATATATGAAGGAAGAAGAGGCTAGTGGGACAGGGCTAAATGGTGGCCACTTGCCAGCAATTGTTGGCTATACTCCACATATTTTCACTTACACACTAACCAGTTCAAGCTCGTTTGCAAAAGTGCAGAGCCTCACACAACCTCTCCCCCAATTGGAGGAATGGGGGGGGCTGTTCCAATTGGGCATGCCGTGGCTCCACCATTTTCTAGAAGTACTCCAAGAGACTGGATCCGTCTGCATTATTCTGGCCTGGTGTAGTATTTCAGCAACAAGGCGGAGCAGAACCTCTCCGTCGATTGTAGAAATGGGGAGAGGTATGCAAGGAGGCTCCATCCTTTTGTGGGAGTACTGAATAATACAGCAGACAGCAGGGAGATGCAGATCAAGAAAGAAAACAGAAGATCTGAAGGAGCAAGACTTATGAATTTTGTTTTCAAATGGAAATAGCCCTCCAAATTTCATCCGAACCAAAAGTGCAGGAATTAAAATTTGGACCAAAAACTAAATGAAAAAAATTGTCCAAACTGTTTTTGGTCTATTTGCACAGTCAAATATGTATACAGTGTGTGACCATAATATGCTGAACTGATCATTTATTACGGTGGATAGATTTATGGGCAGACAGGCACACTTCTGATTATTATAGCGTTATATTATTGAATTTCTGTCAGTAAAAAAAAAAAAAAGAGATAAAAAGGCTTTACAAAAGGAAATATTCTACTATCGATGATATGGCATAACAAGGTCACATCATGTTAAGTGCAAAGTTTGGATTGATCAAATTATTGACACCAGTATCTCTTAATATTTCTGAATTAAGAAATAGAAATATATTTCACTACACAATAAAATTAATGGACTTGAAATAGATTGGTCGCAATAAGAAATGAAATGTATGGAGCAGCTGTTCAGTGGCATGTCTACAGCTTAAAAGATGAAGGGCACAGGCTGGTGGGGTGGAAAGTTAATTAGGTATTAAATTGGAGGTTATGGCGAAGGGATGACCATAAAACATAGTCAATATATGTGTAACTACCGTAATATTATACTGTCTAATTTAAATCTTATAAAATGAAAATAAATTATAATTATTATTATTTATTCATTTATATAACACCATCACCCTAAGCAGAGCTGTACAATGGGAAATGTAACCAATAAAACAAACACCAAGTTTGACAAGGTACAGGCTAATGAGGATAGGATGATAGGTTGTAAGCACAGTTTGATTTTTCCGTAGGTTAAGGTACAATTTTACCAAAGTTTGTAAAATTTGTAGAAAACACTTACATACCTCCCAACAGTCCCAGATTTCATGATTTGTGGGAACTCTCCCGGATAACTTCTACATTATCCCGCTTGCGGACAGCGTGGCTCACAGGCCGATGAGGAGATCCTTTGAGCTGTAAAATCAGATCTAAAATTAAAGTTCCATCTTCTCTTGGAACATTACAGCTATATCAGTTATATATATATGACCAGTGAAGCAAACTAAAATTGTAAATTTTATGTGTTACTCTAAAATGACTCTAAGAAGATGCTTTTAAATATGTTCACTGTGTACACTGTCGGTGTAAAAGCGAACAAGGATCTCCTGTTATATTCTATGGTACGTCTAACCACTTTTTTCAGGACATACTAGAGTGTCAATGGGTTAACCATTGTTCATAGTGGCATTATTTTTATCACAATAGCTGATAAATTATGCGGTTGTACATTGTATGTGTGCACTATTTTGTAGTGCCTGCAAAGAGTTACATTTAGGCTTTTTTTACACTATCCATTCAGTTTGTGTCTCTCGGTAGCCGTACCCATTGTATTGTTCCTGATAAACCACTCCTAGTGCTAGTAGTAATGCCCTCAAAGGCATCATCATCAGCCTTAGATAGCAACTCCTGTTCATATCCATATTAAAGCTTCTTTGAGCTAGGTTTTACTTAAGAAACATTTATGAGATCCATTAACTGTAAAGATACGTCTGCCGTATATGATCATGCCAAAAGAATGGCGATCTTCAAAATTAATAGTCTGGTGTAGTAACAAAACCTGAAGTAGAGGTACTTATTGAGCAGACCATTGTCAACTACTCACTAATCATACCTTGTCTAAAGGGTAGAAGTCCCTATTGGGTACCTTTACACCCATGTTCATGTCAATAATCCTATAATAATACTATTACCAGCTGGGTAGGTAATAAACATTATACAATTTGTTAGAGAGATACATGTTTTCAACTTATAGGAAAGCTAACTGCTATTTAAGTTGTGTTTTCTATAATGTGATCAACCAAATAATTCTTCTTGTTTACTATTACAAAGCACTTTCAGTAAGATTATTGTCAAAATATGATTTCTAACGCTGCATGGCACCCAGGGACCCAATTAGATGCCCAGCATGGAGCATACGTTCCGTGATCTCACGGTAGTAGTGCGAAAGCTTGAACACAGTGCACAAGCTGCTCTGAAGATAATGGATATGTGCAAGGGAAAAGGGAAGGGGCATGAAGCAGCATAAGCTATACAACCTGCACTGAGATAGGTAGAGAGGGATGGGGGGGTAAAGTGTGTGTAAGTGTATGGAGTGAATGCCTTAGCGTATGGTATGAGCATGAGTGTGTGTGAGTGTATGGTGTTGGCATGTAGGTGTGTGAGTGTATGGAGTTAGTGTGAGTATGTATCATGGTTGCGTGTGTAGGCTCAGGTAAGTGTCCCTCTACAGGGACAGGAACTTTGCCACAACCTGCTGGAACTTTAATGGGGTCACGTGCACCAGAATTGAGGGGGAGTGGCTGCTACGGATCGCTGAGGACACCCATAGCGACGCTGGATCGCGCATCATCGATGACGTACCTGGTACGTCCCGGTCTGTGGGTGACACCCAACCAGGAAGTACCAGGTACGTCACCGGTACGGAAGGGGTTAATCCTTTGCTATTTATAATGACAATAAAAAGCAAATTCATACAGCAATTTTGGTTTTGGGTTATCTGCTTACAACAATGTTCCACTAAAGTTTGTATTCAAAAAACTACTTACTATACTTTAATCATTTTTATACACTTTTCATCTATATGATTTATCTGTACATTAAATATAAAATCTGTGTCCTTTTATTCAGTGTTCTAATTGTGCTCATTCTACTCTAAATATGCAGAACACTGAGATATTAAATTTGACATTGTCATGAAGTTAAAATATGGCCTTTCAAAGGAGGAGACAAGCCTGGATTTTTAATTAGGCATGTCAAATTACAGCCAAAAAATAAGTCTTTTTGAAGGTCTGCCATTATACACCAGATGTGACCATTAAATTGTATGAAAGTTTTTTTTCTTTTAAAACAATGTATAGAAAAGTTAAAGCCCTGTAGAGAACAATGATCCAACGCTGTAAATAACAATCAGAAAACATGCCTCAAGATAGAAGTCATTCAGGACAGAACTAAGCGACAAGGGGACAAAGTGCTGGAACATTCTTGAAGCAGCTAATGGCAGACATGACACTTGGGCGTAGAAGAGCAGGTGAATATGTCTCTGACAGCACGATGTCGCACTACATCAGAAACAATAAATGTAAGGTGTAGAAAATATGTCCCACCACTTTCTCTAGTCCAGGGGTTCTCAAACTGCGGCCCTCCAGCTGCTGCAGGACTACATCTCCCATAATGCTCCTTCAGCTAAGGGGCTGGCTGAGGAGTATGGGAGATGTAGTCCTGCAGCAGCTGGCGGGCCGCAGTTTGAGAACCCCTGCTCTAGTCATTTCTGTAACCCCCATCACCATCATGGCATACCTCCCTAATGTCACTCTTTGGGACCCTTATCTCTCTGTCCCCCAGTACCCTAGAATGTTGGATGTATACCATAGTGTTCTATGGCCTAGAAAGTAACAATGATGTATATTAAGTTGTGTACATTAAATGCATTATTCTTCTAAACGCCTTGCTCAACACATACACAGTAGTGATCCCAGAGGCTTATATGAAGCTTTATATTGGCCTTCACACATCACTGGAGTAAATGCTTTGGCAGGACATTGTGATTTTACAGGCTTGTTTTATAACTTGGTAACTTAAACATGGAATTAGTATATATCTAGAAATGATGAGACGGCCTTGACACTTTAAGGATGGCGGCCGCTAATGACGTGTTCCCGACCGCTGGATCTGCTCACGTGGTGTGCAGCCGGGTATGTCCACCCAGTGGCTGGAGTGGCAGATCAGGTGTGTACGGAGCAATGTTGGGCATTCCGGAACTGGTCAATATCATTCAAACGGGTAATGGATTTTGACCACATTCACAATAAAGTATATATTTTGTATATGCAATTTTAAAGTTCTCAGGTTATGAAAATGAAAATATTTATTTTCTAAACACATATACTCGTCTTTGTGAGACATTTTTATCATTGTTTTACGTTAAACTAGTTATACCAATAAAATGTCTAAAATATTACCTTTAACATTAAGATTTTATATAAAAAAAAAATCCTTCAATTGACAATTGCTTAAGGGTAGAAACAAACTAAATAAAAATAATTATATCTTTCCAATAACTTCATGGGATTTCATCAGTTCTCCAGTTTGTTCATTACAATTTTACTGTGTGCAGCATCAAAGAATGAAGCATTGTATTGAGTTTCAAAGTGTGCAGTAATTATAGCAATATATCATTGCAACTGCATAAAAAAAACTAGTTTGGTGTAATAGGGAATTTGCAATATAGATCATTCAAAAATATATATTTTTTAGAGACCTATATGAGTGTGTATTAAACTAGCACAAAAAACAGTATATTAAAAAACCTAAAACATGAGAAAAATATCGTAAATCTCAGAGCATCCGCTGCATATATTTGTGATCCACATAAAATAGGTTGTTTATGCCAATACCAATGCCAATTGCAAATTCAAGTCTTCCAAGACAAAATTAAAAATGTAAAAATAATGCTGGCTTGCAGGAACGCTAGAAAAATTGTGGGAATTGGGGAGAAACAGGAACTTAGAGGACTCAAAATTAGGAATGAGTCTGACTAACGTTAACGACAGCCGTAGGTACCACCTCCTTTTACGTGATTTTTTTCTGCTAAAATTGCACTTCATGTTCTGATTTTCACCATATTCACCCTAATTTGATAGCCCTGCTCGTTTTAGTGAGAGCTTGGTGAATGTTGTGTTTTTATGTCTCCTCTACCGTGATATCATAATTGTTCTTTTGCTTTAAAACAGTATAATACAACCCTCCTGTCTATGACAAATATTATATAAGATTTCAATAATGCAGTGATGTCAGGTCAACATTTTATTAAAGACAGGATATGAGTATTATCCCTTTATTTGGTATAACGAGCCCACTCATTTTTTATGAAATTATGAATTATTTTTCAGGGTGATCAAGGTCTGAAAATATTCCGCTGCGTAGCTGATTTGTCTTTCGTTATTACACCTTTCCGGCAGTCGTTAAAATTGTTGTTGGCATGGTTACCTTCCAAAGAATGAGGATGTTGAGACAAAATCATCTCCTTTTATGGACTTCATTCTAACCTCTAAATTTTTACAATATATTAATCTTGTTGTATTTGCATTGATTTGACTTGGTGCTATCTCAGTTTGTGAAGGAAGTTAATACATAATATTTTCCTTGTCTATAATAAAATCTTGATTCAGTCCTTCACCAAAAACCTAAACATGCAGAACTTCTTTCCCTACACACACACACTCTGTCTCTTTTCATATTCATATTGACAAAGGCCATATGCCCATAGGGGGCCCATATGGGGCCCATATGGGGAAAATCCGGGTCACAGGAGCAGCATTGTGGCACGCGTCCCTCTCCCTGGGCCACTTCCCCTTCAACTACGTTGTGTGTCCCGCGACATCAGTAGGACCAACATCACCGGGACTCCATTGACCGCATCCCGCAAAGGGGCTCTTGAAAGCCGGATCCAGAAGGTTCCCAGGTATGCATATCCCCAAGCATTGGCAAGGCGTCTGCTGCACCCTGGCAGGTATCAGGCCTTCTTCCACACATTGGGGTCATATTCTTGTACAGGATATGTGTAGCTGCCGAAGTTGCCTGACACTAAGACCCCACGCTACATTAGCAAAGCACAGTAAATCATAGATGAGCTTGGCCTAGTTGGCTCTCATTTTCCTGCTTCATAGGCCATTAAGCCTTTGTGCAATCATGTAACTGTTGCATATTTTTTATTTGATATAAAGCTTTACATTTTACTTAATATCTGAATACCAGAGCTCTTTTAGTACTTTGTTTAATGCAATTTTCCCATCCATTTAAGAGCATTCCCCTCCAGCTGAAAATGCATTAAATAATATTGATCTTGTCGAAGCACAAAAGTATAGCTGATGCCACCAATGGTCACATAAAGAGAATAATTTTGGTATACTTCCAGTTTCTTAACATCTGGCATTCTTTAGATATATAGAAAGTGTTTTAGCAAATTTCTTCTGTTAAAATGGAAATAATACACTTAAAAAAAGTAAAAATACATTTTTAATAGTGCAACAATTTGGACTCATAAAAAGTGTCAGCTGAATCAGTGATGAATTAGTACTTAGGAATCCAGAATGGTTTCTAGCCACAATTCCTTAAAACTCTGTCTTTTTTGCAATTTGAAATACTGTTCTATGTAGTGATTGGCCACATTATCTCAAAATGTTTTCTTAATTTCCTCTTCTCTGGATCAATACATTTTTTTTTTCTCTATTATCTCATCTCAACCTTTTTTTGTTATGTTGCTAATTGTGGGTGATTGGTTTAGACAGCCTTGGTAAGGGTAAAGTGTGGAAAAGGGCGATACGTTTGGGACAATAAATGTATTAAATATGCCAGTTTTGCCGCTTTTCTTCTTTTTTTCTTTTCTTGACCAAATCATATGCAAAATCTAGCGATAATAAAATACATGAAATTAGTTATCTTTTAGTTATATAGCGCCAAGCATTTTTACACAGCACATGAAATGTGACGTTGACAGATCTTCTTATAATTCAATAATAAACATATTTTGCAAAGGAAATATCCTGGGGGGGTTATAGTTTTTCTTGAAAAAATCTTTTTCTACACAATCTTACAGTTTTTGTTAGAAATGTCACTTTTTTGTATACATAAATAAAATGAGTGTTTTTAAGCTTTAATGTAAGTGCAAAGAAAGTTAATTTAACATGGTTAAAGTGTTTCAAACCAATGCTTTAGTTTGTAAAATCCTTCCTCCACACAGCTTTCTCCAGAATTCATTATAGCAATAACCTCCTGAAGCATGAACAAGCATCGTGGTCCTTCATGTAATATTTTTGACTTTACGATTAATCCTGTCATGTTTATAGTCATTTTTTTTATTTTTCTTTCTTACACGGAGAAGACAAAGCATATAACATAATGACAAAGTCATATACAGACAAGATGACAAAATAGGCATATACAAATACAAGTGATGCACAATACAGTATCACATACAGTGCAAACAATAATCCGGGTGACCGAAAATAAAGTTAGGCAGATGACAATCATGGAATCAACCATAAGGCGTAAAAAAAAAATAAAAAAAAAATCTCCATTTCCCAAAGATGTTAATACCTTTTACAGCCACAATACACGGGTTACAACATGTACACACCCTGTCCGTCAATGAGATCAAAACCCTGGTATGGGGTGAGTACCTTTCAAGACCTGAAGGCAAAACCACCCAGTGGTATTAAATGTTTGAAATAACGACAGCCTGGTATCGCTATCTAGTGTCGCAATATACGGGGACCAACGATTAAACAAAAATTTAACTTTGCTCTCTTTATGAAGAACGGCTTCAAGTCAATCCATTTGAAACAAAAAGCGCAACCGCGACAGGACCAAAGGTAGCGTCGGCGGCTGGGGAGCAATCCATTGTGACAATATAGCCCGTTTTGCCACTGCTGAGAGAATGAGCAAGAGAAATTTAGCTCTCGCTACAGTGGGAGGCACATGGTCAGGAAGTATACCAAAAATTGCCCATTCTACAGAGATTGCAAAACGAATGCCCAGGGTGTCTGTAATGTACAATTGCAATGCGTTCCAAAATGGGGCAATAGAGCTACAGGACCATAGGCCATGAAGGAGATCGGCCTCAGGTAATTGGCACTTGAAACACCAGGAATGGTCTGATAAGCCCATTAAAAACCGGAGTTTGGGGGTGACATATGCTTTATGCAAAATCTTAAGGAACATCTCACTATAGTCCCTAGACACCAAGACTTTAGAATTGCACGTGTACGCCTGGAGAACTCGTTTTGGACTCAAATTCGGAAAATCAGCTTTCCATGAGGTAACACCTGTTCTGTGGGACTCCCAATCGATGACCGGTCTGATCAGATTACATATTTTGGACATTGTGAGCATTGTGGCGGGGGACAATTTCGTTATCTGGTCTAAAGGGTTGTCGGAATTAGCCCCAGAAAGGTAAGGAAGTAGAGTGTTAACATAGTTACGGAGTTGAAGGTAGTGAATAGGGTGAATCTGAATAGTAGAGTATTTAAATTGGAACTGCAAGTAGGACAATAATTTACCCGTTCGTGGGTCAAGAAAATCACCCACAGCGCGACCCCCCACCCGGGCGAGTTGTCTAAAGACACCATCCTCCCTCCCATGCTGAAACTGCGGGTTACGGACCAGGGGCAAGAACCGAGAATAATGAACCTCCAAACCCAGGCGACGTCTAACACGCTCCCAGGCCTTCAACGTATGAAATAACAATGGATTGGAGACAACATCCGACGGTAAGTTAGCTTTAGACAGATGCAGGAGAGAGGCCAAAGAAATGGTTGGAGATAGTTGTTGCTCCAGAGTCACATTAGTGAATCTAGACCTGCCACGCAGCGGATCCGCCACATAACGGTAGTTAGATGCCAAATTATAGTCCAGTAGGTTAGGTAAATTCACCCCACCGTTGTGAGCAGGCTGTTGGAGTTTTACCAACGAAATTCTAGCTTTTTTGTTAAACCACAGGAACTTACGCAGCAACGCATTATGATATTGGATGTCCTTCTTCAAGGTAATGGGCAGCATGTGGATTGGCTATAATAGTTTGGGGAAAAAGGCCATTTTATATAGGTGGCATCTACCTAAAAAGGAAAGATTAAATTTGGACCAGGATTTAAAAGAGTCCTCCATTTGACGCAACAATGGGGGAAAGTTTAGTTTATAAAGATGTGCCAAATTCGTGGGAATGGTAAGGCCCAGATATTTCAAAGAGGGAAGTTGAGTCCAATTGAAGGGGAATGACCCACCCCATCCACGCTTAGCCTGGGGGAAAATGGGAAGCGCCTCAGTCTTAAGCTTATTTATCAAGAAACACGAGGCCTTATGAAATTGATCAAATAAGTTAAGTAGGTAAGGCATCGCTGCTTTGGGGTTAGAAAGATACAACAAAAGATCGTCAGCAAAGGCAGCAATCTTTAGTTCAATATCACCCACCCTGATTCCCTCAAGCTCGGCGGAACGCTCAATGACACGTATTAGAGGTTCAATTCCCTCGGGGAATCCTTCCTTGCAGAAATCCGTTATAAACATCAGTAAGATGTGTCGGCAGGCATGTAGAAAGAAGTTTATAGTATTAGCCTGCCTAAACATTTGAAGCATCATGTCGGGGTCATTGGATTCTGAGGAGTAAAAATCCTCAAAGTACTTAGGAAAGAGTTGCGTAATTTCACTAGGTTCAGTCACAACCGATTGGGAAGTGTCCTGGAGCCGAGTCACATTATGACACTTAGACTTTGAGTGACGGATAAGATTGCCCAAAAGCTTGCCGGATCTATTGCCCCAGCGGAAAAAGGTATTACGAGTATAATTATAAGAAAGCTTTATACGTTTTTAGGGTATCTGGACTTGGGTGGGTTTTATGGGCAGCATATGCCCTGGAGAGATCATCCGTGAGTTGGACAAGTTTGGTTTCGGCCTCTCTCCTGCATCCCACAACATAAGCAATGATATGTCCCCTCAAAACCGGCTTAGAAGCACCCCAGAATAGATCAGGGTCATCGAGATGTTCATGGTTATCATCAACATAGTCATTCCATTTTGCAATCAGGAATTGTTTAAACGCCTCCGAAGTATATAAATAATTAGGAAACCTCCAATTACGGGACACCTGATATGGGGAAGCCAGACAGATATCTACCCAGATAGGGGCATGGTCAATTACAATTTGACCTATGTGGTCATCCTTTAACCTGTGTAAAAATAACACAGGTATGAACAGGTAGTCCAGCCTAGAAAAGGAGTTATGGGGATGAGAGTAGAATGTATATTGTTTATCCGTCGGGTTAAGAAACCTCCAAGTATCCCGCAAACGGAGGTGATCCAGCATAGGTAGGGAGGTGAGGCCGACAGGGCGAAAGGAAGGGCCAGATACATCTAAAGAAACGTTGGCCACTAAATTAAAGTCACCACCCCAAAATGACGTTGGGGCCGAAATTTCCAGCAGGAGCGAATAAACTTTGGCCACAAAAGCGGGCTGATCAGAATTTGGAGCATATATATTGACAAAGGTGAAAAACTCATTAAACAACTTAACCTTAAGAATAATGTATCTTCCCTCCGGGTCACTAATCTCAGACTCTACAACAAAGGGCAATCGTTTGGAGAGTAGGATAGTGGCACCTCTAGATTTTTTAGTATACATGGCGGAGTAACAAGCGCGAAGCCATGGAGCTTTTAGCGCATTTTTGACAGGGTCACACCAATGGGTTTCTTGGAGATAAATAACATCCGGACGCATACGTTTGAGATGAGTAAGAACTTTTTTACGCTTAACAGGTGTATTTAACCTCCCACATTCCATGATACAATACGCAACGAGGATGGCGCATCACATCTATTATCTGACGGTATCACAACAACAGTGACAACGGAGCTAGGATTTCACCCAATGCCCCGCTGAGGAAAAGATAAAGCAAAGAGTGAGCCGGAACATTTTGGCTTAGGGAGGTCCCAGCCAGCCCCCCCAAACACCCAACAGACTAGAGAACAAAACTGTACATCACTAGCTGTAAAGTGCTATGCTTCTCCCATTTTTTGTTTTTTTGCATAAACCAGAACGTGGCACAATGAATTGTGTGCCTAGAAACACAACAGGATAACCAAAAAAAATAAGTATAACTAAGAACCAACAAAACAGTGTACAATGACAAATAAAGGTGAGCCGGAAGATACCTAACCAGACACCAACGCTTTTCAAAGATCTCGAGCCCTAGGGGAGACAGGCGGTGAGGAACGAGGCAGAGAAGCAGGGCGAGAGCGAGAAGAAGAAGGGGGGGAGGCCTCAGGCACTGCTGAACTATCAGTCGGAGAGGGAGGAGATCCGGATCCAGCGTGAAGAAATTCTTTGGCCGCCTGAGGGGTGTCAAAAAAGTAGGCATGCCCCTCATGGGTAATCCTGAGCTTAGCAGGATAGAGAAGAGCGAATTTCACTCGCTTATTGTAAAGTTCCGTACAGATTTCGGAGAACTGGCGTCGCTTGACTGTGACCGCCGCAAAAAAATCCTCAAAAAGTAACAGTTTATTTTTGTGATAATAGAGTGATGTAACTTTTCTATAAGCGTCCAGGATCTTGACCTTGTCAGTATAGTTCAGGACCCGAAAGATCACTGCCCTAGGGCGAGATGTAGTAGAAACTGGTAATTGACCAATACGATGCACTCTTTCGATGATCAGTTCACCTTGAGGAAGCACCAGGCCCAAGGACTTGGGAAGCCAGGTCGTTACAAGGTCATGCAGCGCCGTGCCCTTAACCTCCTCAGGCAGTCCAAACAGACGCAGGTTATTGCACCTACTACGATTTTCAAGATCATCTATACGTTCCAGGAATGATGTAATTAAATGATCCTGTGAGCGGAGGGATGCAGCCATGGAGACGTTCCCATCCTCTACGTCAGAGACCCTGGATTCCAAAGTAGTAATTCTCTGTCCTTGAGAGACCAACTCAGCGAGAACGGCATTGATGGAATCAGACAATTTTTCAAGCTTGACATCCAAGAGTGGAGATATGACACCAATAAGGTCTTGAGCCGTCAGTGGATCTTTGGAGGAGGCGTCGGACACGAAGTGGCCCTCCGCTACAACAGAGCCCGGCCCAGGAGGTGGAGCTGGTTTGAAGGACGCTGTGGATTTATCTCTTGTCTTGCTTTGTCGAGTGGATGTTTTAGGTGGTGGATCCATATATTTCTCTATGTGTAGACTAGAGGCCGTGAGGAACTCACCCCCAAGAGTAGGAAAGAATGGGATAGCACAAGAAGATACGACACAAAACTACAATCTGATCACAAAAATGTTGATAAGGTTAAGCAGTCAAACATACATATGCGCATGGATATAGCACAAATTATAGTCATTTTTCAGTTCCTAAAAGCTTTTTTGACAAGGTCCGATATCCTGCTTCTTCCACGTGCCTTTAGAAAAATACAAATACCAATATGTGTCTTAATTTGAGGGTTTTAGATACTGATCATAGTGTGCTGGACAGTTCTCTGTGGAGTAATGTTCATTCTTTAAAAAAGAACACTTTCACAAAGGCTGTCTGGCAGGCTGAAAATTAACGAAGATAACCTGGTATGTACATGTTCATGATAAGTATGAACTGTGACATTTTAGGGTCCCTTCGGTATTTTTAGGAAATTCCTGCATTTCATCTGATATTAAAGCTGCACTTTGGGGCTCTGGCTACTAGGAGCCCTCCACGTACATGAACGTGGGTAGCCCCAAACACTTTAAATTGTATGCGTGTAGTCGGAGAATTCGGTGGGATTGGATGTGCTTCGGTGCTGTTCTCATTACCTGGAGATTTAGGGCCCTAATCCAGAGAGTTAGAGCTTTCACCATAGTCTGAAACCCGGAGAGTTCCCAGGTATAGTTATTAAATCATACAGCCCATGGTCAATGAGTCAGACTTAATTGGCCTTGTTTATATTTTCTCTGTAGACCATATCTGAGGCTAGAAACTTGTTTATTTCTGAAACCATTATGGTTTTAATTATATTGAAACACATTTGAATACAGGCAATAGAATGCCACCATTTATTGGAAATGTCACGTTTGGCTTGACATGGCTTGGCATGACATGTTTGTGTTTCACCCATCTTTCGGATACATGACATGTAGCTGTCCTTATGGTGCCATTTACCCATGACTAAGGGTTTTCAAAATAAAACTTTTATTTAGGACCAAAATAATAGTACTTTTATTTAATACTTTAATGTTCTTACCATGAAGAACCTGTTTTGGTGCTTAAAGTTAAAATTCCAGTGGCTTTAAAAACAAAATTTCTATAGCAACAACAGAAAATGCCAACTTCAGAAAAATCATATAAACCTCCAGTTGAAGGCATGATTTTTGTACTTGGAAAAGAAAAGATAAAATTCACGTGCAATATTTATAATCCGATGACAGATGCGTTATGGCAGATACGGCTCAATTTTTAAAGGTGTGTTTTTTTCTCCAGTTTTACTTTCATTTACCAAGCCTTCACATCCCATAGTTATTAATAATAGAAGCAATATTATAAATATTTTATTCGTGCATAACGAGAAAAAATGCCATTTTGTCAATATTTGGAAACATGACTTGTAATGCAATGTAAATCTAGAGGTTTATTTATGCTAAAAGCAATTATGAAGATGAATAATGACGCTTTCATGCAGCAAAGCCTAAAAATTCCATAGAAAAACATGTACCTAATTTCAAAAAGCAGTATATATTGTGCTTGGCAGGTAAAGTGTGTGCTTTTTCAGGGACATCTGACCCCCTCTAGAAAGCACCAAATGTCATATCAAGTAAGTAATAAAGGAAGGACGTGTCTATTACTCTATTTGTCCAAAAATGCTTCTAATTACATTTAATTTTTTTTTTAAATGTTTGAAGAATTATGGAAATTCATTACCAGAATAATACTGTGTTTGGCTTACATCATTGTGCAACAGGGGGATCCATACCATGTTCTTCTACCATTTTATGCTTATGGCCCTTCATGTTTTAACCTCTCAGTTTTCTTGTGTCGTATCTGTTAACCCCCCCCAGGTTGTATACCATATAGCAGCAACTGTAGCCAGGGCTCAGAAGATATACCCTCCAATCTTCTCACATGATATGACCCTCATTTTGACATCTACTTAGCCCTTCTGCTAAGTGAAGGCCAAATCCCATCTGGATTGTTTGCAGGCTTTCCTCCCACGTTGCACCCCAAACATGCTCAGGCCACTATCGTATATTCTTGTAGGGTTTTGTGAATTCTTAATTTTGCCAAATGCATCCACAAATATTCATGATCAGTAAAATTACAAAAAATAACCTAATGACAACATTTTCCATGATATGATTATCCATGATGTTTAGAAGCCATGATAATGACCCTTAAAATGTAATCGCATTAAATATTTGTTTAAAAAATGATCTTAGACCTCTGTTTTTACATTCACCGATATTCACATTCACAGCTATTAAACCCGGCAAAAAACACGATAGCAAAGAAATAAATATTTCTAATGATGGAATAATTACTTTGGGTACTATGTTGATAAGACTATTGCACTAAAGTCTTGGGCTGTGTCTATCATTTACCTACTTAGTAGCCATTTACTAAAATACAAACCCACTTTTAGGTTGTATCTGTGACACATATTATAAAATTATCCATTACAGGAAAACACACATTATTATTGAGATGCAAGGGATAGTACTTAATTGGAGTTAGGGACACTACGATGACTATTTCGAGTGTAATTTAGAAATATGGAACACCATTTTCTTCATATTTATGCCCACATAGAATGTTCCGTTTTATACATTACGAATTACGTTTTTCATTACCATACACTAGATCTGCATAATATATTTTAACATTCAGTTGACTTAAGTACCAAGAACATGTTTGAAATTCCCAACTTCTACCAAGGATTAATGTTTAACAACCTAGCTTTGGGCACCGGAAGGACCATGGGGATTAGGGATAAAATATCCTGTCTCTCTGCCTGTAACTCTTTGTACATCTTGTTGGTAACGTTGGTAAATTAATTCGCCACTGGCCAAGTAGAATACATTCTAGATTATTCTATTTTTCATTACACTAAGTTTAGTTAACCTGAGACATTTTGGAAATTCTTTACCGTATAGTAAGAGAGTACACAATGTAAGGAACCTTTAAGATTACACTGTAGCGGCAGAAGTAGTAGTAGTTAAAAGTCAATTACAGTAATTGTGCCCTCCTCACCTAAACATTGTAGAAACATAATGAGAATCCGTCCCTATAGGATCCTCATTTATTAAAATAAAAAACAAATGTTAAGTGATTTGAACAGTGCTCCATAGGCTTATGGTGAAGTAACGCGGAACGCAGCGATATCGGAGACTATGCCTTACGTTGGACTTTAATTTACTGATATGTAAGAGTGGATATTGTTTCTTTTTATTCGTTTATTGCTCATATTCACCTTCCACTTCTGCCTTGTGCTATTTTGGAGACGCTTAGAGTTTATATATTCATAGAAGATCATCGAGTTGCTTTGGGTCTGCTCTAAGGAGAGGATTGGATAGGAGTGCGGATCCACTCTGAATAACATACTTTGATCTACACTGTACCCTACTTGAATAGTTGCATTGACACATTGATATCGGTATTATTTGTTGCGTTTATGTCACACTCAACGCTCTTTGTGCAGTCACTGGTGTTTTTCTTTTTGAATTTGAGTTAAATTTAAACAGCAGAGTATACAGATATATATATATATATATATATATATATATATATATATATTAAGTATTATGTTCCCATTTAATTTATATATAGATAACCCGATAAATTACAGCTTGTCAGTAGGTGCTAACTAGACTACTGTCCCCCAGCTTTTGAGTTAATGGCCACTCCACTCTAAGGAAAGGGAGTAATTCCAATTTACTGGAGTTTTAGTTTTTTTAGAGCTGTATGTCACTAAAAGTATCTGGAATTATAATGCGATTATCATTTTGAAACATTAAAGGGATACTCAAGCTATCATATGTATTTTAATGCATATGATAGCTTAGCGGTCCCTTTTAACTCTCCATGGTGATGCAGAATCGCCCAATATGCATTTGCCTCTCCCCCCCATCCATTTTGTATAGGGAAATGTTTTCGGTTGAACAGATCTCCCTGCATGTGATATACTTATGGCCAGTAAGCTCCAGTGACTTCAATGGGGGTGATGTTTTTTTGTTTATTTTGAAGAATGCATATATATATATATATATATCTACACAATTAGTCTTCTAAATTATCCTGTTATATTACATGCTATTTGATAATTTCCTTATCAGTTTAACAAACATATTCTTAAATGTATTTAGGTCTCGGAAATTAAACATCTTTCTTAAACACAATTTATTCTAAGCCATATGCCTGTCATTAGTACATATGCCTGTCATTAGTAATTTGCGAAAACCAATTTATAACTCCCACTCATTAATTAATATCTCATTCACACTTATAGATAGCAACCACCCATTTTTTTATAGCAAGTGCAAATGAATGTGAAGGGAGAAGCCCTCTCCCATACCCGTTAGCGTAGCGACACGCTTTTTGTATAATTATTATTATTATTATATGCCGTGTTTGGTGATACCCATAAAACAATACATTTGCTTATAAATATGGCAGTGTTTCAATCTACCAAGAAAAGGTTAGAACCAATAAGAACAATAGTATTTATTATTTTTTTTATTATTGGCTACAGGGGCTTCCAAGGTTTGGGCGATTAAGCACCCCAGTGCTCCGCTGGTCAGTGGACCAGTTACAAAGGACATTTGTGATCTCCCCAATTGGCTCATTTACACCATGGAGAACTGCTGAGTCGGCACAGCCTCCATAGTAGGCAGTAACAGGCAATGTGTTTAGAACAGGAAACACTGGTATATGATGTCATATCCTGTTGCACCAATGAGGACAGTGTTCATGGATTAACACCTCTGACTAGGGCCATACTTTTAATGGTAGATTCTAGGACTATAGAATTATTGAAATGCACCTGAAATGCAGAAAAAAACCTTCATTATTAAATACATGTGATTAATGAGTATATGTGATTATTTCACAAAATGAAAATACAGATGTTGCGTTCTAATTATGGTAATTTATAGCCAAAGTATCACATCTGCAGCATAACCCGCCATGCCCTGCAATTATGCGAACATTTTTTCACATGTACTCACTAATATTGGATGAATAAAAGCACTGAACCCAAAAATGCAATTAACAAACAGCATCTTGAAGCTCAGTTCTGGTGTAATAATTCCGCAGCTACCAGAACTAATAGGATTGTAGATTTAATGTGAAAAATGATGTATTTCAAATATTTAAATAATCTGTGGAGGTGACACTAATCTGATGCAAAATAATCACATTCTATTTAGGTTGTGTACCAAACTGATATACTTTAAAAGGTGATTTCTCTTGAGATAAGCAGCCACACATATATGTAAGGATGAGTGTCTAGCACAGATTATTACCTGGTCCATGCTTTCAAGGGCAAGGTTTGCTGGTGACATCACATCTTAAAACAGAGACAGCTCAGAGTGACTTCACCCTGTAACTTTGAAATGAAATTAATGAATTTTAATGTAATGAAATTACCCCCCACACACACACACACATAACACACTATACAAAAAGGGTGAGGTTACCTACAAGTAAACCTGTGGGAAAAGGTTTATCACTTACCTTTTGTGGAACTAACCAGCGATCATGAGCAAAACTATAAATCCTCATTTTCATCCCAGGGAAAGGGGTTAGTCCAAAAAAAAAAATCGTAAAATATATAAAAAAAAAAAAATCTCATCCATGGGGCCCATTCAAGTTAAGGAAGAATGACATTTGTGTCAGTGCAGTTGGACACTTCTCTTGGTTTCATGTTTATCTATGCAGAAGGAAAAAAAGTCAGGAAGTAGTCACTGGTGACCTGACGGGTTAAAGCATTAAGATAAATGCCTATGATCTCATAGCTCTTCTTTACCTACATAATTCTGGGCCACACAAATGACTGTAAGAGCATTATGGGAGATGTAGTCCACAACACCTCGAGTGCCGAAGGTTGCCTACCCCTGCACTAGACCATCACAGAGCAAGTCAATGGGGTTTCAGCACTCAGTTACCCCAGAGACCACAGTAACAGCACTACAACAGAGAATCATTCCAAGGGTAATAACAACAGCAGTTCTCAATGCATACTTTTTAGAGTGAAACATTTCATATATTTCCAAAAACAAGTTTTGCTTACAAATATAAAAAAGTACAATTGAAGACAATATTATTTGATGTATGACTCTTACGACTGGAAACAAGTGTCATTAACAATAAAATTAAATTACATATTCATTAAAACCGGTGTTTTGCATTTAGTATACAGCGTAGTTTTTCATCTTGTCATGGTAATCCTTAATTATTTTAATTAATCTGAGCTTGTCTTATTATTCCTGTTGATGTTTTGTTTTCTCTGTTTTCTATTTCCTTGGCTAATTATCTTGCTTTCGAATTTTGATGTAGCGTAAGGGGCTGATTTTCCAGTGACATACTTCCGAAATAAAGGCAGTTCTGAGAATTCTGTCTTATCTAACACTTGTTACGTTCTTCTGTTTCCTGCAATCACAATATTAGGGGCTTTATGCATGATGTAGCATTGAATTCATAGAAGAGACAGGTCTTAGAAGACATTTTGTTTTCAATGTCCTTCCCTGAAGATCTCCCATCTTACTCTTAACTCACAAAGACAGCTTGAATCACTCAACAACACCATTACTTTATTACTAACCTTCGGCTGTACATATGTCATTGGTTGGCCTCTGGCTTTGGAGTGCCAGGCCTTCCCAGTTATCAGTGTTGCCAGACACCTTATCAAAATGCCCACGTAGTAGAATGGCTTAGTCTTAATCACCCTTTGACTAATGAAAGTTGGAGGAATTGATTTCATTGGATTAAGAGGATTTTGTTAGTATTGTCATAAAGGATTAGCACAGTGCTTGATCAAGGGAAGTCACCAAAAATATTACATAATAATAAGACAATGATGACTACTCATGAATAATCATCCAGACCCTCAGAACAGGAAGGTAAAATGACTGCTCCTATAGTATATATATTGAAGGTGCATTTAAACTTTATATATAGGTGTGTACAATTTACTGGACTATAAAGTCTAACGACAGAGGTCATTTTAATCATTTCTTTCCGTAATCTATACTATTAACAAATCATGTAATAATGATATATTATATTTACATTATCGTTGAGATAACTTTTAAGCAAGAGGAATTAATCATTCAGACTGTGGAATTGTTGTTAAGACCAGGTAAACAAATTTGTTCTTTGTATAGAATTCACAAATTAATGATTTTGTTAGCTTCTTGATTATCCTTGGTAGCACACAGTTTAGGTAAGACAGCACACTTAAATGCAATTAAGGATTGATTTGTTTTTAATTATTATTGCCTGCATGGTCGCGATAGTAGTATATTAATTACAGGAGCAATGGGGGATATTTCAGATGGATGATAGATAAAAATCACTTTTTAGATTATAGATGTAAGTAACAAAAAAAGCACAGGTTTAGTGTTTTTGTAATGCTAATGTGCTTCTTAATATGCAGTGACAGCACAGACTATACTAAGATGGAGTTTGGTAGAAACAAGAAACAATTAAAACAATGCTATAGGTCATAAGTTAGTGTTAAAGATTATTTATAAACATTAAATGCAGCAATACTTCCTTATGTTAAATTATCAAATTAAAAATGTGTCATTTTTATCAGTTGTATATTTTTAAGGGGCGACTCCAGCCATCATATGCAAGTAAATGATAGCCGAGAGGTCCCTTGTGATGTTCCCTTTGCAAATGCATGGGGGAATTCTGCAGTGCCCTCTATATGCCCGTTTGCCTGCCCTTTACCCCTCTAGCTATTTTCAGTTAAACTTGAAATATTTACCTTAAATAAAAAAATAATATGGAGGACAAAGAAAGGCAAACTTATAAAACAAACAATATATAAAATTCAATTGATCCACATTGAGCAGGCTGTATTTAATGGAGCTGTGTCATTTTTCAATAGAAGAAAGTGGACCTGTCACTTTTCCAAATCCTACATGTTACTGTCCACCAATCTTTATAAGCACACATTATGGTGTATTGATTAAAACCCCCAATATAGTTGGTGTTGAAGAAGGGAGCTTGTGCAATATGTACGTGTATGTATGTATGTGCATTATATCTTCACTTTGCTGATGCAAAGTAGTCCTTAAATTTGATCTTTAAGATCTTAAATTACATTAATTTAAAAATGAAAAGCATTGGTTGATGGCAGAGGAGGCCCCTGCTGGCAACCAATAGAGTTGCTCGTACGGACCTTTAAAATCTTGGCGCCAAAGCTGCTGCGTTAACCCCGCTTTAACCCCTTCTAAAATAAACGGCAAAAAACTAACGGGTGAATATTCGTAGAATACGAAGATTATTTTACCCACGATGACGAACACAAAGTCTACTTCCCAAGTCTACTTCCTAACATTATATTTTATCTGTATCTGTGATTTGCAAACAACATACCATGATTAAAAAAAAATCAGCCAGCCTTCAAAGCAATTTCATATTCAACCCAACCTACTTGTTCCTTAGCAGTCTCTAGACTAGTTAAAAAGAACTGCCACTGAAACACTGAAAATATCCAAATGATATATGAAAGACCAAAATAATTGTTAATCATGCCTGTGTACAGTGTTTTCTATATTTTATTTTGAGCTCTGAAAATGCAACATGACAATGCACCTTATTATCATAGATGGCGTGATATTCAAACAAAGCTATTATATTTAGCGAATGAGACTGCTGATAAAATATGAATGTTACCATGGTATCCAGACATTTTTGGAGACGAAATTATGTAATGAACAAAAGATGAGGTTATATCACAGATGAAAGCGCTCTTATTTCCTAGAAGACATTAAACAATTTTTGTGTATAATACTAAAATAGCATTGTGTGTAGTACAAGCTGTTTCTGGTTCATTTTGGTTATTATATTATATGTTATAAATAATTTTAACAAAGCAGATAATACGTAATCTATTCATTGGTAATTCGGTCTGTAGGAGTTGCACTGAATGGCCCCTGTTCAGGGGTGTCATACACGTAATGTACGAGCGCATGTACATTCACTGGCTTATTCATTATATTATATGCCATGTACTGTTCCAAGCCACAATCACAGAGGCAATTATTCGTATAGAAGCCCCTTTCCTCAGCTTAGTACACCGAGAGTTCTTGTGGTTTTGCATTCTTCATAAACTATTGGGGTTATACGGTATTTGCTTGATTATAAGACGACCCCCCAAAAAAAGAAAAAGGAAAAAAAGTCTGAATATAAGACTGCCGTATAGGGGAAAAAAACGTTTCACTAGTAAATATTAATTCACATGTAAACTATTTTTTCATATTTAATAAAAACGATGCTTGAGAAAAATGCATTTCTTGTTTTTATTTGCTTTTATTTGCCAACCTGCCCCCCAGTTATGCACATCTGCCCCAGGCTTGCCACTCTGCCCCCCCCGACTTACCAACGCATCCCCAGACTTGGGGGCTGCACTGTGATTCCACTAGCTGGATATCCCTGTCCGCATGCTACGTCAGCATAAAAACGTTACATGTGGCCTGTTATATGACGCCATTGTTTACACGTACGTCATTAAGTGGCCGACAGCCTTAAAGTGCCAGGACCGCCTCGTTATACCCAGTCTAGTTCTGCCTATAGACAAGCAACAACACGGATAAATATATTTAAAAAAAAACAAAACACTTTTCAGGGAATTTCTGTTTGTAAGGTGAATGTACCGGGTGTGTTCCTTCAGGAAGATATATTGTCCTACAACTACTTCTTAAACTGACAAAAGGCTCATGTATAAATCCGTCTGCTTTAAAATCAGTGGACTACTGATAGCTTTATAGGTTATAAAACTTTTATGAGAAGTACTGATTGATTCACAGTTGACTGTAAAAAGTTCAAAATAAAGTAATTCAGGATTCTTCTTTATAAATTGCTAAGCAATGAATGTTGTATATAACTTCTTCTATCCAGAGCGTTATTAACAATTCAAAGAAGGGCTACTAAAAAGAAAATACAGTCTAGAAGACTACCTTCTGTTTTTATGAGATCCGAGATCCATTTTATGTTATTTTTTTAATGTTTTAACTTGGATCGGGTGGGTAGGGGGAACTGTTTATGGCTGGTATTGAATTTTCGTCAAACACTGAGTATTCCTCGTTGACCTTTAACCTTTACACATGCATCAATCCTTCTAATATTGAGCATACATTAAACCTATTGCATGATACCTGCTTTTCACTGAGGCATGGTGCGCCTTACTCAGAAGTAACTAAATCCAGCATACTGGAAGCAGGGTAGGAACATATCGTATTTTATATTGGTCTTTATCTCTGCAATTAATACCCCCAGGAGCTGACCCCCTGCATTTACAACATTTTGGTATTTTCTGTGTATTCTTAAGCTGAACCCGAGGATGGGCAACAATCAATCAGATAATGCAATAACTGTCAAATAAGGGACAGATCAACCAATAATTTCAAACCTGTAGGGAACAACCAACCAATGGGAAACTAGAATTAAGGAACATAGTTACTAAGGAAACACACTCTAGATTTCAAAGCAACCAATGAGCCTCAATGATAGGGTGACTTTGTGGGTTATTTCAGTGTCTGTTGAAACAATTATCTTGCCTACTTTTGTATCACATTCTTCCCAAGTGTAGTGGTTTTCCAGAGACATTCACGATTTTTGGCCACTGCTTTTGTGGGAAGCGGGGGGATTATAGGCCAGTTGGGGAGACGCTTTTTATTCAGATTTTATTGTGGTATTAAGTATACAAGTCCACATCCAAGGTACAACATGCACAAGCTTGTAAAGCCCTCAATGCCACTAACTGTATATTTTCACATCAATTTCTCGTGCTAGCTTATGGAGATCCTTTGATCTCCCCTGATCAGCCCAGTAGTATGCATTCTTTGGTGTGGCTGTAGGGCACATTATATTAAAAAAGAAGACATGCTTCCAATATATAATAGTTGTAGAAGTTAATACAAAGCCGAACCTTACATGGGTCCCGGGTAGGTCCCCTGGAGCCCGGCAGCACCTTCACAGAGGCGGCAAGTTGCTGTCCCAAGACATGTTCTTTCTGCATAGATTTGTGGAGGAGAAGCATTTCTGTACCTCTCTTTCTCCATGAATCTATCTGGCCTCTCTTGCTCTTCTGCAAAAAGGCAGAGTCACAAGGACAGCCTCTCCCTCTTTCCTCCAGTGGGTGAAATAGTGTGGCATGAAGCTCGGCTCTATTTTAAGCAGAAGTGCATGGGGAGCAGTGATGTATTGCTGGGGGTTGGGCAGGGAGTCAGGAACGAAGCAAGGTCATGTAAAAAGAGGTTGTGTGAGGGAGTATGGATGTGTGTCAGGCCCCATCTAGGCTGCGGAGCTGCATGTCTGACCATGGACCCGGGATCTTACAATGTGTATGTTGTAAGTTTTTGTTTGTGAGTATGGATGTGTATGTGTAACTGGGTGTCAGCATGGGTGTGTATCTCTAGGTGTGTCAACATGGATGTGTGTGTTTGAGTATGGATGTGTTAGTGTGTGAACATGAATGTGTACGGGTAATTGTATCAGTGTGAATGTGTGGATGAACATGTATGTGTAAATGTTGGTATGTGAGCATGGGTGTGAGAGAATGCATGTGTATATGTGTATGTGTGTATGAACATGTATGTGTAAATTTTGGTATGTGAGCATGGATGTGTGTGTGAGCATAGATTTGTATATGTATGTGTGAGCATGGATGTGTATATGTGTGTGTGAGAGCATGAATGTGCATGGGTAAGTGTGTGTGTGAAAGGGAGTTTATGTTAACATGAGTGTGTAAGGTACGAGTGTGTAAGTCTGTGCAAATCTAAGAGTATACATGCCAGTGTGTATGTGAGTGACTGGGGGGCAAGGGTGGTGAACCGGGAGGCCAGGTTCACTAAGAAGACATGGGAAGAAGCAAAGGAAGAAGAACAAGAATAGGCATGAGAAGAAGCAGATCTGCGGGAGACAGGGACACAGAAGCAATCGTAGCAAGGTAGGAAGACATTGAGTGAGTAAGAGTGTAAAAGAGCATGAGAGAGTGAATGTATTAATCGTGGTATAACATGATGGATGTGAGGTTGTGGAGTGGAAGCATTTCATGCTTGGGCCCAGGCAGCAAAATGTCTGGGCCAGCCCTGGGTTAATGTATAAATATAAACATCAGCTGAGTATTCTCGCTGCTATTAAATACAAGTCTCATCACACATTTGGCTTGTTGGCTGGCTAAGTGTAATGAGTGTTGTGGTACAAAGCAGCCTTGTACTTTTTCTTTTGATGGATATTCTATTTATTGTATACAAGAAGAATGATCTCTGGGCTGGAATACTACTCTTAATGGCATTTTTAATCTTTAAGTAAGGCCCTGCAAAGGACTTCTTTATACAGTCAAATACTCACTTTGTTTTAATGAAAATGCGTTTATCACATGAGACTGACCCCTCATTTGCACATTTCAGATTGATGGTTTGCTGGAGGAGTTGTAGATATTGCATTTATGTGTATTTTATCAATTGGATTTTTCTATTTTGCTGGAAACCCGTTTTTATTCTTGAACAGGGGGAATAATTTATTTTCTTTTATGCATTAAGAAAATCTTGAATTTAATTAGCACAAATCTGAACCCAGTGCATTATTAAACACCAGAGGGGAACTATTTAATTCCAGCAATTAACTTTCCTACATTAGGAATACTGTGTGAAGTTCAACTGATCTGATCTTTCCCAATAAAACAAACAAAAGTATTTGCTGATAATCCACACAGCTTCCTTTTTGTCAACTTGGTGGAAAAAAACAACTATGTATCTCACATGTCACAGTCATTTTATATAGAGAACTGCAGGAAACATCACATGCCTGAATAATATTCACTAGATCAAGATCATTAAAAAGATTAAAAGAGGAAAGCAATTTTCCTTTTACAACACACATATTCTGTGTCCAATAAGCAGAAATGAATAATTTTTGGGCTAGCTTTTCTTTGGAAAAAACTTGTAAATTTGTACAGTAATTAGATTGCTAAACTCACATAATAAAAGTAAGGCATTCGCCTAATACTTTGTACTTGTCAAAGAAGCAAAAATAAGCTTGAGATACTTTGAACTGGACCAGCATCCACAGGTTGGTAGTAGTCATATAAGCTTTTCAGAATTCATGGACCTCAGAGGTATTTTCTCCAGGTGTAATGGTCATTATATTGCTGGCATTATATGCATACCTGGGACCTGTCTGGTTTTATTGAGAGTCTCCAGGTCAAGCCCTGCTTCCCTGGATCTCCAAATCAAGTTCTTCTTTCTGTAAGCGGCTAGGTCCACCCGCGTGTGTGGATAGCCCAAATGCAGGAAAGGCTGAGTTTAGCTTAACTGCTAAAAAATACATAGTAACTCCAAGAATGAGCAAGGAGAATGGGAGAGGCTGAACTATATAGGGGAAGTCCTACTAGGCCATCACGTGATTATGTGGAAGTGTCCCCTTTAAGTCCACCCCTTATGTGAGAGTGTGTGTGTGTATTAGCGCTTAGTTTCTCACTCACAAGGAGCTGAGGTGCCGGGTGTGTGAGGCAGCAGTGTGGGGACCCTCTGGAGTACCGACATTGTTGCTCGCACGCTCCTTACATTCCCTAGGACCAATACAGCAATACCCATTTTTGTGTCATGGAAAACAAGGGAAAATAAAACAACTGGTGATGTATTATGCGTCATTATGCATGGCTGCTTTACAAGGAGTAAACTATTATTAGCTGTGGGTAACACTGTATGCTTAAGCAAATTAGACATAATTATGATTACACCTTGAATATTTCAGGCCTCTCACTTCATTTTACAGTACGATAGGACATCTCCAGTGATATTCTTCTGCATAAAGAGTTTAGTTGGCTCTTTGTATGGTCAATGACCGAATAATGTAAATTCTTTGACATTCAAAACCGGGGGCTCTTCGGGTTTTGTCCGGAGTCTCTGGGTGGAGCACTACTTCTCTCCTTCTCTGTGCTCCGTCTCATGATCGGGGGAGCTGGGGCTAGGTGCGCCTATTCCCCTCCTATTCAGAATTATGCTACCTGGGGCTAGCCCCGTTTTACATGCTGTAAAGTGAAAGGTCCATCTTCCATTGCCTTCAAAAGGAGTAAAAGTTTATTAATAGGACAATATATGTCCTAGACAATGTCCGAGAAACAAACATAGTTTAGTTTTTTTGCTGCATTTTAAAAATCGATGATATTTGAAATTCTTTGCCGCATTGACAATAAAGTACAGTTTGAAACATAATCAATAGAATCTGTAATAAACACAAGACCAACAATATTTGACGTAAAAATCATTTTATTGCAAGCGGTTTGATTGATGGGTTGGTGAAGTAATTATAGACTGTATTTATAAAAGCATATTTCACGGAATGGAATTTTTTGGTTTACAATACCACCTATGTTTTACCTTTGTAACAAAAAAAAATAGTTTCCACGACAGATCTCGGTATGACGGCTCAGAAATTAGGCTGGGACACAAAATATTTTTTTTAGAAATGGACGTAAATGGTATGATTATTTATTTATACTTTGTCAGTATGCAATATGGCTTTTGCATTATGATGGTCGTCATAGATGTCTACAGAGGCTTGTGGAAACCTTGCAGTTGTTAAGAAGGATAAAATGTTTAAAAATAAATTACTGAGAAAATAACTCAGGCGGCGCATGTTGAAATATTAAACATGTGAGGCATGGTTACAATAGGAATTGTGCAGACAGGTGGATATCAAAAGTTATCGTCCTGTATTAGAATGTGGTCATTATGGTACTGTTTAGCATGAGTTCCCTCGTAGTTGAATGTAGGGTGCCCATCTGTCCAACAACTCACCTCGTAGGTTTCAGAAAGTTCTTAAATAACATTCCAGTAGACGGTATAGTATTATAGTTTTTATTAGAGTCATGGATGTTGGGGAGTACTGCAAGAGGCAGGGAAGGACAGCAGGGTAACCACCTGCCCCAAATAACATGGACCATAGCTGCTGAGGACTGCAGTACAGAAGATTGAAGAAACTTTAAACAATTACAAGGTGTCACTTTATAGGGAACAAAATGCCATTTGATGAAGTAGCTGTCGTCCCTTTCCTGACATTTCTTATTACACAGTTCTTTAGTAAAATATTAATGTGTGCTCCTCAACATCCATCATATCATGGTGCAAACAGGACATCAGTGAGCAAGCTAGGAATTCTGATTCAACTGTAGTTTGGGTGATGGCCCAAATTAAATTGTGGCTTTCTGTTCAAGCGTTCTTCCTTCTCCTACCGGGAAGACAAGTGCTTCAGTCCAGCCGGTGGCATATTTACCTTTGCCGCAGTCCTAGGGCTAACCCGGGCCAGCGCCACCAGCCACCCCTCTGCACTACCCCACTGGTGAGTGCTGGAGTATTATCCTACCCCTCTGGGCATAAATGACTTCTCTTACAGTAGTGACACTACAGGGAGCGTGACTGCGATCAGGCTCCCTGTTATGCAGAAGAAAGGGCTACCGGCCCCTAAATATGCCGCCTTAGAATATGCCACTAATTCCCCATACATAAGTTACATCAATGACTAGTAGGTTCGGTCTTTCATGAAAATGAAGCCTTACCAGTATCCAAGGAAAACGGAGCTGCGATATCCTAATTATTCCTGCCGTTTTTAAAGAAATGAATCAGTATGTTCCCTGTCCTACATATACAATAAAGCAAGTTTGACTGCTGCCTATCCATTGATTCACACTTTTCCTTTCTTTTGATAATCTTCAGAATAGTGTTTTTGTTAAATCTCTGTAGAGTGTATGGAGAGCCATTATTTCGGCTGCATAATGGTTTGTCACATAATACGGGATTATACAATTTTTTTAAACATGCCCTCTGTGAAACAGTTTTGCTAACTTGTTAGCAGATTTTGTATGTAAACTGCAGCCACCTAGCAACACATTGTTCCTTTTGAAAAACAATTCTTCCTCCCTCCGATGATCCATGGCACTCAATTGTGAGATTGTAGGGGAACTAGATATATTATTTATTGTTTAATATAGCACCATCATATTCCACAGCGCTGTACAATGGACATACCCATTGCTGGAGCAAGATCTTTCCTTCAACGGTCCTTCTCTTTGTGATGATGGAACATCAGTGATGATGGAACACTAGCATTGGTGTTGGTAGAAAACACCTATCCTTACCCCTTTGTTGATAATCATTACCACCTAAATGTTAAGATAACATTTTACAAAGGAGAAATAGTATTTCTAATAAAGTATTCATAGTATATTATCTTTGGTATACTCCTTGATATCCCCCAATAACACACACATTGGGACATCTTCTGCTTAAGGACATGTTCAGCAAAATAATGCTATGAGGAACAACCATCTTTTTTTCCTGGAGCAGACCTCAATGTTGCTTTAAACTTTTGCTTAAATAGAAGCTGTCCCTATGTAGCATGAGTTAGGATGGTGATAAGGAGCATAAGATGGTCATCAAGTACTTTAATTTGCATTATTTTTCGTAAGGCTGTCAGGAACATTAAACTGTCCGTTTAATATCATGAATCACAAAAAGTTATTTCCGTATTGGACATAAAAAAGACCGTGTCCATAACAGTTTGTGAGAGGATCAACCTTTTCAAGATGTAAAGTCACTTTAATAATTTTATTGTTTCCAGTTTTATTTAATGTAGCTATCACTAATCACCGTGAGGTGGGTGAATGCAAAGGGTGAATTTGTTTGAATAAAAAATGGGTTATTTTTTAAGAATTCTGAAGACCTGAAAATGTAGTGTGGCTACCAAAATAGGGCTGTGGCAAGCATGAGGCTAGATACATAGGATGCACAACAGGACATGGCTGAAAAAATATATACTTAGAACTGAAAATATATGATTCCTTCCTGCCCAGAAGGAGTTAACAATAATGACACCTGGGATTTTTCCTGTTAGACCATGAGTATTTGGGGATAAACACGCATCTGTCTGATCATATTGTGTACCATGTACATTTTGTTCTTGTCATCGGCTGTAAATTGCTTAAACAAGATTGCTCTGCATTAATAAACTGCATTAAAAAGGAGCCTGAAGGCTGTACTTCCCGACTCTGATTCGAGCCTTTTAGCATCTTATTGTAACCATTGCAGGTCACTTCTCACATATCAAGGTTTTAGTCCAAACATCTCAATGACTCAAAATCACTTTCTGAACAGAATATTAATTTACCCCCCCCCCATGTGTGCCAGAGGGGCTTGCAACATTGTACAAGGTGATATTACCAAATGATAAATGTTCATCAGTAATTCAATATTATTATGAAATCATATACGGTAAATTTAAAATATGCTAAAATATACAAGGCAGAGGGTGTAATCAGGATTGACATGATGAGGCCTCATAGCTGAAGTTTTTCATTTGTAAAAGTACCATTACTATCAACCAGAGAAGAATAAAGGCTCTACATGCATTAAGTGAGGATTTAGTCATAGGTTGCTAAACCATGGTACTTCTCAGAGATGTGTCGTTTGAATGATGGACAATTTTGAGAGCCAAGTGCCACCGTCCTGATCTGGTCATATCTAGGGTATAAGCACCTTAGATATAATATGTCATAGATGTCATAGCTGCCATTCAGCCTGACATGCTTCCATATGACAACATTGCTTAATGTTGAGGCGTATGCAGCTGAGATGGAGCAAGAGGCTTGCTTTTCCAAGCGGCCACATTGGTCCTTCGTGTGACCTCTGGAGGATCTGGAGGACTTAAACAGCATGGAAATACCAAGTCAGACATCAGAACCAGAGGCAGAGCAGAGATGAGGACAGGCAGGACAAAACAAGTGAGAGTGAGACAAAACAAGATCAGAATGGTAACAGGTTGGGGCAGATGGGGCAGTTCAGGATCAAGCCAAGAATATCTGACAGAAGTCAAGACACAAGTCATAAATACGTATATGGTTTTCAGGGAAACATCAACCTCAAAGCTTGTTGCTGGATCCATCTGTGGTTCCTAAATAGTACCCTAGAGGACACGTGTAAAGAAATCCTGAATGACCTTGAATATGTGATTTAGAGAATTACCTTAAATGCATATTTTCTATAAGAAAATATAATACACTTTTTTTTATTTGAGAAGACCCCTGCCCCAATGGAGCCACTGTAGAGCTCCATATATTATTTCTGCTTCTTCAATGTTCCTTATTCCCCAGCAAATTCAATATCTTAAGTGTCATAATTATAAATTTGTAGCCCAGGTTTCCCATCCTTCAATAACATTAATTAAAGTCTCTTTACTTTGTCTAATTAAACATCCTCATGAGGCAGGCCAAAAAACGATACTAATGATAAAATTTTTCAAGTAACAGCCACTGTTAAAGATCAGAACGTTGGCTTAATGGTAAATTCAATCGAGACTGGAATGAAATCATTGTATTAGAAGTCATACTTTGTGTATTCTAAAAATGCGCTTACACACGCAATTCATCATTGTGCTTGAATTATTAAAGCATTTGTAGTAATGTATTTATTTGTCTAAATATTGCTTAACTCATCTTTTCTTTCATAAGTGCTTCCATTCTCTTCTTGGGGAAAACACTATTTTATTTGTTATGGAAAAGGGCAGCCATTAGACATTGCCATAAGTGTGCTGACAATCTGAAAAAACATGCCCAATGCTGATTTTTTAAATACTTTAACCTTCTGCATCTATATATTTTTTTGGTGCTGATGAAGGCATGATCAGACTTTACAAGCTATTGCAATAATAAAAGTCCTACTTCGCTGCCATCAGCCCATCTATACTTTTGTTCATTTTACAGATTATAGCGATCTCTTATGATTACCGCGAAAGCACAGGCTCAAAATGGAAACGTAATGGGTTGTGGTTTTATAGCTATTTGACTGCAAATTTAATTATTCTTTAGCAAATCCATAAAACGAGATTCATTATCCTATACTAATGTGGCTTGGTTCTTTTAAAAAGCCAAAGAACCATGAATGCATTATAAACAAAACATATTTGAAATTAATACTAGTTATCTCTCATAGCATTAATCACTGTTATGTTTTGTTATTCCATTGTGTGAACATAAACTAGGAAGGTAACTTACCATAAACTTAGGAGTAGCTAAAAAGGAAGTTTTCCCCCAAGAAAGACATCAATTGACTGGTGCCATCTCCTGCCTTCCAATCTTTTTTATTTACAATAAATAGAGGAGTAGGACAGAGGTCCATCAGATCTCCACATGGCTACTTCATGAAGCTGAATACTGTGTTGGGTAGCTCTTTAGGTAAGGTAAGTAGGCAGACTGGCCCCTACCATTTACTTTTCTCGCCTTGGCCTTATGCTACTGAATTCCATGTTTTCAAATCTAGACAGGACTTATGGTGCCAAGTGGAATCGCTTCCTGTACTAGATGTACTTTGTAGTGTTGCCTCATGTGACCACCCCACGCCGGTATCTGGTACAGAAAGCTCTTCTGCAGACAGCTCGGCAGCAGGAATCATGCCCACAAAGTTGGAAGCATAGCATTGTCCAAAATGTCTTAGTTTGTCCCCTTCAGCATACCAATACTTTTTGGACAATGTTCTATTCCAGCATGACTGTGCCCCAGTGCACAAAGCAGTTTTAAGAACTTGACCGGCCGCACAGAGCTCTGACCTCAACCTCATTGAACACCTGTGGGATGAACAGGAACGGAGGTAGCAAGCCAGGCTTTCTTGTCCATCATCGTGCCTGACCTCATAAATGCTCTACTGGATGAATGGGCAAGAATTCCCACAGAACCCTCAAAAATCTGTTATAGATGTAAGGGGAGGGGGGGCAATTTCATATTAATGTCTATGTATTTAGAATGCAATGTCATAAAAGTCCTGTTTGATGTAATGGTTAGGAGTCCCAATATTTTTGTCCATATAGTATATCTTGTTTGATAAGAGCTACATGTTTTTCAATAATAAAGCATTAAAAATGGTCTGTAAAGAAACACCAAATTATACAATACTGCTTATTTTAAGGTAAGTATAATTACACATATGTGCTACATCTATGAACATTAACTATTATATAATCAAGTGTTAAGATAATACCAAATGTATTTTGATTTTCCTTACCCGTATTACAAATATAAAAGCAATCGTATAATGGTTTCTTTGCCAAATATAACTAAGTGCCAGCAGATGGGGCAGGGAATATAGATTACTTGGCACTTCCTATCTCACTAAGAAAAAATGTTTCCGGAAAATGATACTGATTAGATTCATTTAGCAGAATAAATGCAATAGTGACATATTTTATTACGAGGATTACAAAAGGCCAGTCAACATTCTTATACTAAAACCTGCAATTTTTTAACAGTGTAATTTTTTTATTAAATGGGATCCTATCACTATATATATTTAAGTGATATAGTACTTTTAAGGCAAACATCTCCAAAACAATACTGGTTAAAAAAAATCACATACTATAGGTGATATTAATAAAGGAATTAAAATCAACCTTGTGACGTTCCTCTTTAAAAGGTTAAGTGAAAATGTGTCTTGATTCAGTATTTTCAGAGAGAGGGGGCTTCTGTTTTGGTCATGGATTCCCACCGAGACATCTCAGCATGGCCTGAGAAAGCAAAGGCAGTGTGACCTCGTGCTACATTAAGTTACAAGGAGCTTGTTTTTCAAAGAGAGTGAGTGGGTGTAAAATGGATCGGGCAGCCATGGTTATTTAGAACTTTAAATACCAACAAGCATTACACAAAAAATGTTCCAGCCTGTTTTACAACTATAGTAGATGAGGTGAAAAAAGTCAAACTTTCCTGCTTCCTGTAATTTCTTCATGTTATTCATAATCTTCGGGTTTCTTTTACTTAATGCTCGCCTCCTCCAACCCACAGCTAGCAGCACAGAAACAGGAAAGATATTGGTGGGGGGTAATGTTCCAATGGTAAATAACAATGGAGCCTTGATATCATTTAATGTTGGCTGTGCTTGGTATTAGTATTTATTGATTTGTATAGTGCCACCATCATACCTGGGATCTCTAAGTGAAGCTCCTGTTCATGGCCCGAAATCTCTGGGATCTAGTGGGAGCAGCAGTTAGGCATGCCCCGCTCCTCACCCACTTTCACCCCCATTGAAATATAAGGTGGTTGCAGTTAGCCCTTTCTACTACATCACTGAGCCCACCGCCCACCAATGATGTCAGGCCCGGCCACCAATGTCATCGGCCTGGAAGCTTCCAGAATGGCCATCATAATCTGCAAAAGGAAAACTTTAACTTTAACACTTAACATTTTGGACTCACTTGCACAAACAAGCTTACAATCTAGAAGGTGGTGGGGGTATATTACACAAGAGGTGAAAGTGCAAATGTGTGCATTTAATATGCATTATTCCTTAGTGGGGTTGTCGCAGAAATACACAGTTTTGGTCTGTCTATTTTTCCTGCTTTAAAAACTCAGTTGTTGGTCTCATCTTAGATTTAAGAGCGATATGCTTATCCCATGAATGTTTAAACCAGCTCACTTTCTGAAGAAAGATAAAAGCTGAAACAAATAGTTTTTTATTGCCTATAAACTTATATTACAGTTTTTATCTTTCAAACAGATGTGTAAAACATTGTGCTGTTGTTATTTGCACAAATTATCAATTTACACCACAAACAGATTTACGGATTTGAAATCAAGCACATGGATGTAGTGATTGTTTAATTATTTAGCCACATACCACTCCTCTTCAATGTGACTCAGTACTCTGTCCCACGCACAGCTAGCCCTGCCCCCCCCCCCCAAGCCACTCCAGAAGAGGGAGAGCTTGGAGTTGTGTGCCATGGGAACCCAGATATTATGGGTTAACCTGACTGACAAACTTAACTTGAAAGTTAAAATAAGTGAAAATAAATATGACATTATAAATATCATTAACAGACATTAAGCTTACAGAAGGAGAAGAGGGTTTGCAATTTATACACACCAATACTATTATGTTCACTGTGCAGTTGCTTTACCAGTATATCAATTTTACTTTAGTATAATGGACATAAAAGAAATGCGTTGCCTTTATAAATAGGAAAATGCATTTTGAATAGAAAACATTTTCCGTTGCATGGTGAAAAATACAGCTAATTTGAAAAAGGAAGGACAACGGCAAGTTCTGATTTACAAAGTTAAGAATACTGAAAGCAGGAGTTTATTGTGATGAATTAAAAGGACCTTTGTTCAGGCAGACTGGACTCTAGGATCGGAATTGCTTCTCAAACACAATTAAAGGCGTTATCTTTCCAACTGCCTTAACAGAGCCAACCATTATTAGCTAGATTGACCAATTAGCATATATCAATAAGATATGGGCTTAGGGGATGTTGGAGGAAATGCTATTTGGTCAGAGATTGCGGTCATTGTATTTATGCAAATAACAGTAAATGTGTCCGTAGATGAAGTTTATAATGATGATTTTGCTTCTATAGCTTCCATAACAAAGTAAAAGCAATGCAAAACCTGACACGAGAAGCCATATGTATTTGTAATATATATATATATATATATACATATATATAGAATAAGTAATACATTTAAAAAAGTAATAAATTTAAAAAAGCTTGTGGCTAGTAGACACGATTATATTATATGAAAGACCATTTGGAGAGAATACATAATAAATCAGAATTTTCTAAATTTAACTTAAAGCACATTTGCCTCTTTTCCCAATTATTACAGTTTGCTATGTTCAATAAAGCAAAATATATCTAAAGAACCCTCCCTTATGTTTACATGCATGGCTAGATTGGGGATGAAAAGTGACCCTGGGAATGTAAGGCCTGGGAATGTAATACACGGGGCTGCATGTTACGTTTTTATATTCTAAAAGTAGCCACACACTACTAGCCAGCCACCGACCGGGCATTTGCCCGATTGGCAATATATCCTGTGTGGGCCACTGTATATGACTGGCGACGGCCATCGTAACTAGAATTTCTGTATTGACGGAGCTAAAGCATAATATTGATTAAAAAATTTAGTCCAGCAGTGTTCTCTGCTATACCAATAATTACCTGTGTTTTTAAATAACTAATAGCCAGAGGGTCAGTTTTGCACTGTGGCGTTTCCATAGCCGTGCGATTTTTATGTTCCTATATGCTTAGTGGGGACACACAATGTTCTATAAATATTTTATTGAAATGTGTTTTTGGTTGTCATATACATAGAAGAAGGCCATAAGTGATAGGGCAAATACCCGTATCTACACACAAGAATACGGTGGATTCTGATGTGAGTGTGAACAAGGTTAGAATAATTCCTTAGAATACATTTGAATATATCCTAGGAAACACATTATTAATTGTGAACTTCACCGTAGTGGAATATTTAAATGTTATTCAGATTCTAAGAAGTCTAAAGCTTAATGCTTCACAGAAGAGAGTGACTTGGGAGTAATTATTTCTGAAGACTTAAAACTAGGCAGGCATTGCAATAAAGCAGCAGAAAAAGCAAGCAGGGTGCTGGGTTGTATCGCTGGAGGCATTAGTAGCAGAGAGAATGGTGGTTCTGCCAGTTGACATGCTGGAGAGAATTCAGAGTAGGGCTATTATAATGATAAATGGCTTGCAGAATATAAATTATCTTATTATTTATAACTTGGAGGAAAGAAGAGAGGGAAAGGGTTAAATACATATCTTAAAATCTCTGGTATAATACACACAATTTACCCCTTTTTCAAGAGTCTTGAAAAGTGGTTGTGTATTATACTCGAGTCCAAATGTATTTATGCTGCTTGATCACTCCATGATTGTGCAACTTTAACCCCTTCAATGCTGCGATAATACGATCACGGCATTGAAGGGGTTAATGGTTGTCTCTTCAGTCCCCACAGGCCTGCAGGGATCAAGTCACCATCAGTGCTGTGCTGCTATGGAGCACCAGCATTGAGAGAGTTAAAAAAAGCAAAACAAAAAAAAAACAATAATAAAAATAATAAAATCAAAGGTGCTTCCAGGTCATTTGCTGTCAGTTACATTGTGCAGCAGATGATCCCCTCCATTCAGTGAGAGAAAGAGAGGGGTCGTCCAGGCTGTAATGTAAAAAGAAAATATCTATCATTTTTATGACATACCTGATCACAGTGACATTTTATTTCTAATGTCAGTTTGAAAACGTGTCACTAACAAGTGATCACATTTTTTATTTTACAATATTTTTTTTATTCTTAACTATTTACTATTTTAAACCTTGAATGTTATTATTTGATAAATGATTAGTGACACTCTTAATCACTGATCCTCTTTTAGTAAACTAATAGATGGGAGAGTATAATATATTTGCTTGATTATAAGACAAGGTTTTTTCAGAGCAAATGCTCTGAAAATTATCCCTCGTCTTATATTCAAGGTCGCCTTCTAATCAGACCTGAAATAGAGGGCTGATTAGAAGACCAAGACCCAGATCCCCCGCAGCGCTGCAGGGAACCTGGATCCTTCTCTCTGGCAGCTGGTGTGCGTCTGTGCGATGCGCACAGAAAACCTCCGCTGCTGCCGGCACTAAAACATCGGGGGTTTTTTTTTTTTTTACTTTATTTAACATCCTCCATGTTAAATAAAGTTTTTGTTAACTTTATTTAACATGGAGGATGTTAAATAAAGTAAAAAAAAAACCCCGATGTTTTAATGTAAGCCCTGTGCGGCCGCAGACCCCTAAGGCCGGCCCTGGTGGGGGCTTCCCGGCCCCTTAGAGTGGCGGACCCGGTCGCAGTTGCGGCGGGCTTAAGGGGCACGTGCCCCTTATGCCCTGCGTTAATGCGGCCGTAGAGGCCGCATAGGCCCAGTCAGTCCGGTCCTGCCGCGGGGCCGGCCGCAGTTGCTGCTTGCTCCGGCAACAAGGTAAGTAGGGTGAGGGAGGGGGGGTGCAGTGAGAAGGGGCAGAGGGGGGTTAGATAGTGAGAAATGGGGAGAGGGGATAGATAGTGAGAGGGGGTACATAGTGAAAAGGGGGAACAGTGAGAAGGGGCAGATAAGATGGGGAGAGGGGGTAGTGTGAATGCGTATGAGAATGAATGAATGAATAAATGTGTGGATGACTTGTGTGAATGCGTACGACAATTAATGAATTCATGTGTGGATGAATTGCGTGAATGATTTGTGAGACTGCATTAATGAATGTGTTAATGATTTGTGTGAATGAGTAAAAGCAAAGATGGTACATGAAGGGTGGGCTTTAACAATAAATAAATATGGGCTGCTCAGGCTTAAATGCCCGGGCCTATTTTTTGTCCCAGTCCGGGCCTGCCCCCATCCTCTGTTCAAGTAATATGGCCATCAGCATAATATATGTGCTTTGGACTGCAAAAGTGTTGATTGTATTCAGCAAATGGCCACACATACACAATTTTATCAGCCTCAAAGTACTAGGGCCGATTATAATCCACAGTCCATCCCTGACACGTAAACCCTGGAAGCTTCTTTCTGCCTAGGCCAACTGCATCTCACACGTTATTTTGTATAATCTGATATTAAATAATAAATGCACTGAAAAGATGGATACATTTAGCTTATAGTTCCAAGTTGCTGAGTGTTACCAAGAAAAATCTTCGAAAGAGGAGTGCTTTCAATTTAAACTTTTTTTTTCTTACATCTGAATCTAATGGATTTGTTCTTTTATGTTTCAGCTCACTGGATTCAGTATAATCACTCAACAAGGAGGCATGAAGGAAATTATATTTTTTAAAGAATCAATCTGACTTTTACAGTATCGTTCCTGGTCTTGGGAAACAGCTGAATGCTCTGATGACCACATAGAAGAGGCAATTCGTGGTGACAACATCTTACAATTATTGTAGTTTTTTGTACTTCTATCCAGTGATTTCCAAAACTGATCACAATTGACAATGGATTCCTGGAAATATTTGAAAACCTGCTTGCATCTGTAACTTCATAAAATAAAATATAGTCTGCAACTGAGAATTTGTCCATCTACTATAAACGACTCTGTCTACCTTTAACCAATTGGAGATAAATCATTTAAAAAAAATACAATATAATTGATGCTCTGGGTACAAGATGAAAACCACGACGTATTCTCAAAGATCTATTTTTTTAATTATACATCACTGAATGTAACATGAACCTCATTAGCTTGGTACCTGTAACTTTTGAATAATATAGCCTTTTCTAGCAGTATTGAAAATATTTCTTCTTTCAGTATATTGGTTTTTAGATTGGACATTATATCTTGAACTTAATGAACATATCCTGAAAAAAAAGTCTATTTTGTTTCCTAAACTTTAGCCTTGCTCTCCAAACTGACAACATTTATTCCATCTATTTACAAATGTAAGGTCTACGAGAAGGTCATTTCAGCAATGACTAACTGGCAAGTAAACCAAGATCTAATGTTAAGTCATATTCTTTCTTGTTTCTAAACTCAAATAATTGTCCAAATACTCTGAACAAAAGAACTGCAGACATGAAGCAGGAAAATATATGTAAAAAACTCCTGACAGCGAATGAATGTTCCTTGCTGAAAGATTCATTCCATTGGTGTCTATAGTTTGTAGACTTTATATTTCCCCCTTGTATTAGATTTTCCAATAGTATGCCAGCAGCTTGTATTTTCCAATGGACAACTTTGTGTCGTAAAGTCTAATATGGAGAAATTTGAGTACAGGAGCTAATATGCTTGAAGAAATCCCGATTCCCCAAAAAGCGCCATTTATCTTATTCCTAACCTGCAGCAGGGGTAGCTGGGAACAGTCCCAGTTTATTTAGACCCCTGATTAATGAATGAGCGGTGGATGAAACAAGCGTGACAGGAGACATGGTGAAGACAGGAAAAAAACAACATTTCTAAAATATTTTCACCAATATATAGACTGTATTCTTTAAAATGAGTCCAAATTGCTTTTTTATACAATGTATTTAATCTTCTCTGATTTGCATCATCACATAGTATAAAATGTATTTGAAGAGCACTGGTATGTGATCCCGTTCTTCTAATCAACAGTAATAAATTAGGAAAAGCTTCACTGTCTTATTTAGCCATAGTGATACTATTTTAATTATATTTTCTTCAGTGTTCAATGGACTGACATTCTAACAGCTGTATCATTTATCATCACCACATTTCCGGGAACTGTACTGTGCATAGAAAACCCCCATCTGACAGCCCTGGGTTAATCGGTGCCGCCTGTAGTAGTTATCATGACCATCCGGGGTTAAAATGTACTGATATATTGGTTATTGGTGATTTATGTATTTTCTTCCCGTATACGTGGTGTTTATTTGTGTGTACTTTGTTCTCCCACATGCCCTGCCCCTGGACTTTTAACACTGTATAGCCCGGGCATCATCGGTCCGACCACCGCAGGGTTGCACGGAGATACCCCATGAGTGGTGGGGGTACGGACCAAGGGTAGTTCGGGAAAGAAGCCTCCTATAGATTCCCGGCCGCTGGGACTGCCAGGAGAGTGGAGATCAGCCGGCACGGTTATCGCACGCACGCCAGCTATCTTGCGGTCAGCAAGAGGTGGCAACCCTACTTGAAGTTCATCCCAAGTGTAAAGGTCCATACATGGATCTTCTTGCTCACTTGTGCCTAATAGGATACCAACTCTACGTCCCAATGATGAGGCCTACGAAGGCAGACATGTACATCTGGGATTGTTGGTTACCTTGATTTGGATTTTGCATTGCTCTTCCAGGAAGGATCACACTGAAATGAAATTTTTCTGCTATGGTGGCACAAGCGTGCTAAAACTTGAGATGCTTCTGAGCAGGAATGCATTATAGGACAGGCTAATAAGTGGCTGTCCTTTCTCGGTTGAGTTGTTTTTGTATAACATAAGCCAAATCTGGACTAAAAATGCAGGGTTTTTTGTACCTAGTTATTAGTAGAAAGACATTTTTTAATTAACTGAGGTTTACTATTCAGGAGGTTTTTGTGAAAATATCCTAGTATAATGAATCGTATGTTGCTGATAAGTTTATTAATGACAGCCTTAAATATTGGGACGTGGATAATTGATTATTTCTTTCTGATTTGCACTTCCTATTGGAAAACTAGGTTCTTCAAACAGATGAACTGGGTAAATAGAACCATAAAACTAGGTCTTGGAATTAGACCTAAGTGGCTATAAATATTATTTCTGTCTACTGTCCCAATTTACTTCTGCAGGTGTGGACCATTTTTTTGTAGTTGCGTTACACTGCAGGGCTGTCTTTGAATACAATGTCCTTTTTTTCTATATTGCTAATAAAGCAAATGTGACACATCCATTAATAAATCAGAGCAACTGAAATCCAGGTGATGAAGATTTTCATTTTTAATGTACGTCCCACATAACAACCCAAGACTACTGGAAAGAAAACAGTAGAGAAAACACATGATAATGGTGAATTATAACAAAAGCGACAGAAATTAACCTCTATTTGCTTCATTATTATTAAAATTGAAAAAAACATCTATTATTTAATTTATATATATGATGACCCACAGGTGTTCCATTGAATGGAAGTAAACTTTTGCGTGTCCTCCAGTGATGTTCAATACCATGATAAGGAGAAGACAATGTACACCAGACAGGTAAGCAATGAATGACTTTATACGCACCGCCACATCCGTGCCAATCAAATGTCGTGTATTATTCTATGATTAATAAATGTTATATTCTTCATTTCCCTTCAGGTGTTGAACATGACTTTAGTTTAGTTTTCTATTTTATTTACTGCTTGTTAGAAGGAACGTAAATATTTCTGAAGTGAGAAGAGTCTATTCTTTCATTCAGTTCATTCTTTTATGTTCAGCACCAAAGTAAATTGAATCGGTAAAACAATGATGTGTTCTTCTTTACTTCGATGAACATGTCCTTGTATCACCCCATTCACTAACAACTAATCTGATTTTTTTCCCCTCCCTCTGACAGCAGTTTTAACTCAAGATATGTTGCACAAAAAGCATTGCTGTAGAAATGACGATCTGTTTTCATTTTCACTCAAGATAGAACTGATTATTTCAAAGTATAAACTGCCCTTATGGATGTTGGTGATAAATATAAATCTACATCCCGCGTAAAATGTACAATTCTATATTTGGGACATCACCTTCCAGCCTTTCCAATGGTCAACGGAGCTCTTGAAATGCTATAAATAAATACAATTACTTTCAAGGGATCCATGTATAAACTGGATATAGAGGCAAAGGTGATAATTGTTAACCTTATTTGCATGCACCTACCCAGAATCCCTTGTGGTTGTGGCAGCACCATGAGATTTCTGGGGAACAACAAGCCTTCTGGCTTGTCTGGTGTCTGTAGATGAGTGTTTAATAATACTTCTACTACCTCTTAAATTTAAATGGAAGGGTTGCCTTCACCTTTACCCACCATAACTTATGTAATGGTAAATATATATATATTTTATTTATATAGCACCACCAATTTACACAGCGCTTAATACATTACATATATTCAAGGGGTATGACAAGACAAGAATTGACAGACTAAGACAAACCGATAAATTAGGTGGAGGTCCTACCCTGTGGACCTCACCATACTCTTCTTTGGCTTTGGCTTTTGCTGCTCTAGTTCTGCTGTTGTTGACTGCTACCTTCTTCTTTCTGTCTTTTATCTTGCCCAAGGCCTCTGCTGTGATCCACTCTTTCTACAGCACTCTCACTACATTCTAAGAAAATATGGATAATTATATTTTTCACAGTTTTGTTCAATGAATGGCATTTTCGGAGAAATTACATTTGCTATCACTGAGATCAGAATATGTTTAGTTATGAAAAACTTTTAGATTCTCATTTTTCGTTAAATCTCCAAGCCCCAGAGGAAATGTCAGGGATGCCAAAATTTCTTATGAGGATAAAATTGTTAAATGGTGAACCCATTTTCCATTTCAAAGAAGGTCATAATCAAATAGACGTATTAAACTCAAGTTCATAGGGTACCTTTTATCGATTTTTTTTAAGCTATATTATTAATCTTCATGATTTTCAGTCTTTGATTAATACTTTTCAAGCCGTTGAATTCTTCGGCAACGCTATTAGTCCATGCTGTGATATTGCAAAGTGTGTTGATTGATTAGATGAACCCCTTACCCTCTATTCTGCAGCAATTTCTTCAAATACTTGGACGCTGGCTAAAAAATATATAGCTGACTATTGATTTCCTGGGCACTGCTTAAGGGCTTTCTCTGCAAAAGCACGGTTCTTTATGACTTTCAATAATTCTGTTGAACACTGAGAACATCTTAACAATTTTACTTAGTGGTTTGCAATTCTCTGTTTTATGGAATACATTCTTAAAAAACTTTTTATGACTCGTGGTTGAGACATGATTATATATCTTTTGGGTTAGCTTTACACTCCTACATATTATGCCGTTTCATGTCTACATGTTTTTTTTACGTACAAAAAAAGTGTACTCCTACTCAGGAGCATTTCAGCTTTTAGCTCTTTTTTTGGCCATTGTTTAAGAAAAGTCTCCTGTGACAAACCGGTCTAGAAGCAAAACGCAAGAAAGCGTCTTCTGGACAAGGGAACCAAAAACTCCAGATGTACCTTTTTGGCTTTCAAAGGCCTAAAAAGTGTGTGCAGTCAGTATCTCTCTACAAACATGTGAGCAAGGAGGTCCATGTCTGGACTCATTTTTACACTTGGGATGAACCCCAAGAGATCCCCAAATGGTGACATTATTGTGTATTCTGCCATGGGAACCTTTCATGCTCTAGATCTCATACATCTGTGGTTGTTCGTTCCTTCAGATAGAGGAAATTTGTCTTGCCTTTAGGTTCTAGATTGCCATTGTGAGCAGGATCAGACTGAAATGTTGATGGAGATTGTTCCTCTACAACGGCACTAGTGAGAACGTTGAGAAGCTCCTGAGCGGGGATACACAGGAGGCTAATAAGCTGTTATCGGTTCTCAAAGTTGTACTTTATGCATGTAACTGGTTGAATTTGTAAAATTATACGGTATAGGAAGGGCTCTTCTGTGGTGTAGGAATTGCATGGAACCTCAAAAATGGATTTTGTTGTACTTGGGAGAAATTCTCCCCTCGGAGGCATCGCTGTTTTCCCTATAAGATCCTGCAAAACAACACATCCATCTTTAACAAATGAATGTGGGGACTTGTTTTCCATATGTAAGTGTGGTCACAGCGCTAATGTTTTATAACGTGAGGCAAACGATTTAACCTCTTATGAAGGGAACACACTTGTAAATTCCCAAAGCTCGGTATGCTCTTAATAAAACATAGTCGCTGTGAGTTGATCTGTATTTATCTTGCATCAAATTGTTAACAACAAAATATCTGTTTGCATTTGGCTCAGAGAGACACATTAGGGATACAACAAAACAAAGAATCAGTGCGCAGAGAATACTATATAATGGCATCTCTCTGAAGTATAAATATTGGGGGATTCTGTCAACTTCTATCTAATTTACATGACTAGATTGGTTGCCATGGAGCTGAATGAGTGGGACTGCGCTGCCCTTTAACCCACTGAGACACTTGTGCAAAATATTAGGTCATTTGAGGTAGTGGCGGGCTGAGCAATATATGGCTATATAATGTGATAGAGGTGTGCACTGATTCGTTGTTTTATTGTACATAATAGTCATTTCAGCAGCACCAGGGAATCTGAATGCATATGCTTTTTTAGCTTTCTATATTTGTTTGTGTGCACATTAAGGATGCAGACACTCCATCCTGCCAGGAATGGCCATCTGGCTCACCAGGTAAATCCCCGGTGGGCCACAGGCCATCTGCACCTCATACTCGGCCACATGGAACATGAGAACATAGCATGTAGCCGCACATATGCTGTTGTCAGCCACACCTACGTCATCAGGCGGCTGCTGGACTTAAAGTGCTGGGCCACCTTATGATTGTCAGTCTGGCTCTACACCCCTCTATTGGCATGATTGTCAAAGTCATGGAAACAATATGGTGAGTTGGCTCCTTTAACCGTGACAGGTGGGAACATATAAGGGACTTCTTTAAGTTTGACCCAGGGTCTCCTACTGAAGCACCGCAGTTGTCTGGGGGCAGTTACTTCTTTCTCCGCACATATGAATGATATTTGGCCACAGTTACTGCCTGCCAACTTCCCACTTAGCCCTTAGTAGATGAAGACTGTCTGGGGCTAGCTTCCCATGTGCAACTACCCCTGCTCCTATGCATGCCTAGTCCCAAGCTTTTACAAATCTCCAGGTAACCTACCCTGGAAAGTTCCACGGTATAATAATAATGATATCCCTTTTATGTTTTGAGTGATGTCATCATTTACATTCCTGGTCACTTTACGCTAGGACTATATGATGTCAAAATTAACAATGAAAAAATCCTGGAGTTTAAGAGACAAAATAATATTTGAATGCAATGTAATCACCTGAATTATTTGTGTTTTGTTGCCTGTATATATTTAATCCTTAAACATTTAAAACATGTATTCTTCAATATCTAAACACTGCACGTATCTATTTATACTTATATGCAACATTTCTATGTTTTATTCAACAGGTTCTCAAATTTAATGTATAGTTATATTCAGAATTAAAAAGGGCACATTTAAAAGACACAATCAGGTGAGTTTGACCAGTTGATTTTTGTATATTTTGTCTCTATAATGTGTTTTATTGGTGTCTGCAAAAACTTGCTCAGCCATTTAGATGACAGAACCTCATTTGATACGAAGTGAAGTTACACCACTCTGCCATCTAGTGACAGAAATAGTAATTACATGTGCTTGGATTGTAGATGTTCAGAGCTTTTTTATGTTGTTTTATGGCAGCATATTTAACACTTTTTTTTTTTTTTATTTAACACCAGATTCTATTCTCTGACTGAGAGGAGCACCAAAAAATAAAAATGCCAACAAAGTGTGGTATAATGCAAAGGAAGTATATAAATGTATACATATAGTATACAGTGAATATTTTTTTTTTTTCATAATAAGAAAGAGGAGACCTTTGAGGTTTCAAAATATCATCTGTATATCTTGGGCTAATAGGGCCTTATCTATTTTTCCTACCTAAATACCTTGCATTCTTTTAAAACTATTTTTTGGAAGAAGAATCTAATATGATTGGCAATAACTTGTACAACTGCGCCATCTAGTGACAGAAGGGATTATTGTATGCGATTGGCTGACAGCATGGGAAGTAGATGAGAGATTTTGTTGCATTGGATCCAGGGATGGGCACAGACGTGGATCATGGGGACATTTTCACAGTTGCTGGACTCCGGGAAGGACATTGACCATTTAAAAAAAAAAGAATACTAAATATCAATCAGTCAACATACACACATATACACTACCCTTACAAATGCTTGCCCTTACACACAAACATCCTGGTTTACAATTGCCCTTGCAGCACATGCTTACACACCCTAAGACACACTTGCTCTAACACACAAACGCTCCTTTCTCACCATCACTCCCGTTTGAGACTTATTATTATGCTCATTATTTCACCATTTTCTTGTAACCTTTTCTCTTTCAGCCTGTCTCTCTAAAATATAACATTAACCCCTGACCCATGTAGTGTTTTATGTATACTGGATAGTGGGGGTTAGTTAGTGAGGAATTACTAGGGGGTTAAAAAAGCATTCATCCATATTTGTCCTGTGTCAACTGTTTCCTGTAAGCACTAAGTTATTTGATTAAACAGAGAAAAAACTCACTTACTATTTCAACTGTGATTGATGTCATCTTGGTGGCCCTTTGTAGGATTCAACTAGGCTACAAAAAACAATTTGTTGGCACCGTTACCAAGACTGCATCCAGATGTATTAATTTATCTGCTAAAAAAAGAAACCCTCAAAAAATTTAGAAAAATTATATAAGGGGGTGGTTATGTAAATAAGTGCAAGCAAAAAATATATTTTAGGTAGTTTTTCACATTTCTACTAGCCGTGTATATTTTATATAAAAACTGTAAATATATTTTTTTAATTTAATTTTTTACATTTTTCTACAACAAATGTCTTACATACTTAACTATGTAAGTTCTTGTCCTATAGTGTCCTGGTCCTAAAGGGGTTAATGTTTTATTATTTTGCCCATGTACTTTTTGTCTTCTTCATCACTCTCTGCTTGTTTTTAATACTCTCCTTCTACAGTTTCTTTTAACTTTGGTTTCAGTTCCTTGGACAAATGATCTTTCCCCCAAACCTCTTTGCTTTCCCTCCCACTGTTTCTTTGAAAATCATGGGAAGGACAAGCAAACAAAAACTTGAATGCCCTAGGACAGACGTTTCAACTCTCCATCTTGCCCTCTGCCTGTATCTTTCCACGTTCCTCTTCAGTTTGTCCCTCCCTAGTCTGTGTTGGGGTCACAGCGCCCAGTAATATTTTTCAAGGACCCCTATTCGTTTTACGATATTTTTTTTCTCCTTGTTGCTGTTATCAGATAAGGGAAAGCAAGAATGTCAAGAAAAAAAAGAATAGAAAAATGTATAATCAATTAAAGTTGACCATTTAATTTCTACTTAGTGTTTTTACGTTTTTATCATTACAACAACTCCGAGTTAAGCACTCTGCAAAGACTCTGTGCCAACTCAGCCGACTTACAATATCTGACATCATCACCCAGTTTTCTGTGATGAGTAAAGCTGCAGTTCTATTCTGCTTAGTTGTGTGATTGCCTCGGTACCCCAAACAACTCACCTTAGTGAGACATGTTAAAACATTACTTTTGGAGGATGCATGTATTGTTCACCTGAGCCAGAGTCTGGAAGTATGTATATCAGGGGGAGGGAGATCTCTGCAGGGCATTTAGTTAGGCAACGGGGCAAGGGACGGATTCCGCCACGCATTTGTAAATTAGACAACATTAAAATTAAAAGAGATTGCGCAGCTAACATTAAAGTGCATATGAAGGCTGGAGCATCCCTTTAATATCAACATCTGGAATCATTTATACAGCAGCGCCATCCAGTGACAGAACGGACCACTGCATGTGCTTGGATTAGATTATGGAATTTAAGTGCATATTTTGTTCTGTATATGGGATTTTGTAGCATTAGACATCTGCTATACAGCAAAAAGGGGGGGTGGTTTTAAAAAAAAAAAAAAAAAAAAAAAAAGCTTCCAGAACCCCACAGAGCACATATAGAACATGGTCCTATTGATTTCAGTGGGAGCATTTTCCTGCCACCAATAAGGGAAAAAGAAATCCTGAAACGGGACCACAGGGAAGACATTGTGTTGCAGCTGTGGATCTTCTCATGACGGCATGTTTTAATATTTTTTTTGTGGTATGTGGAGTGGGCTGACTGGGGCACTAGCCTGTCCTGTTAAATGCCCATACCCTTCAAAAGAAAAGCTCCTCATTCTTGTGTGTTTAGAAAATATATAATTTTAGAAAAATGTACATTTAATTCTAAAATAAAATTATAAAAAATATACGTATACAGTTATAAGTTTTAAAAACAAACCATGATTTTGCATTTTTAGGTTTGTTCACATTAATACCAATATTGTATAAAACCAGTCTCATAAACTATCCTGTTTGCTCTGAAACATACCGGCTCTTATGTTCTCCTTCTTCTGAGGGTATGACTTTGTGCAGGTTTGGAGCTAGACATACTTATGTGGCTAACCCCATCTACATGTATGATTAGCCATGCAATGGGCAGGACTAGTCACCCAAAAGGCGAGGCTAGCCTCAAATAAAATGTATTTGTATAAGAGTTGGACTTTACAAGCAAAAACGAACCGGCCGATTAGACAATTATAACAATATTTGAGTACACAATAAATACGCACTTCAGCACTTTGTTCTCTGTTGAGGAACATTGTTCGGGTTACAACCCAAAATGGTGTTTTGCCAGCAATTGGTAACATTGAACTGGCCAGTAGGAATTAAGAACCTACTTGGGCTATATTGGCTAAAGAAATAGGAATAACAGATGTAGCCTTGACTGTACCTAAATAGTAACAATTTTAATAACTTCAGTTGTCATCCATTAAACCCGAGTTTTTCAGCAGTCCGCAATACCCTCCGACAGTTCAGGATCTATTCCGATGACCACGTAATGAAAACCTAAATTTCTGGAAGCTGCCCAGCTGATGGATCTTAACAGCTCCATTTTCTGCTTCATGAAATTAATATTTAAAAACAGATCTTTGCAAAATGCATATACATATAAGACAAGAAACAGCCCAAGTGCCTTTTAACGATATACTTTATTTTCCAAGGCAGATTAACAGTATTGCAACTGATTTTTCCAGTAATCGTTTGTATCGAGTTTATACTCAGAAAAGATACAGAATTCTTCATGCGGAGAATTTGTTTACATTTTTTTGCACGTAAGTAAACAATATATACCTGTACAATATTTACACTTCAAAATTATACTTAAATGCAAATAGAAACATTCGGAATTTGCTAAAAATAAATAATGATACACACCACATTCTAACTTTTCTGGTATACAGACAATCCATTTGCATATTATATATATATATATTTTTTTTTATTTTTATTTTTTTACAGAATAACCATTACTGTACATTGCTTCTCTAACATACAAATGTACTGTAAAACCACAAAGTGTTACATGACATTAAAAAAAACCCACCAATAATTGTTTTATGAGAGCAAGATTTAGGCCAGCTGAATCTTGAAAATGGCAATAATCTTTGTGAGACTTTAGATAGCTGTGTGTACGATTTTAACAATAAAAATGGTCACAGTCTGGGATTTGCAATTTCTGGTAGGAAAGGTGTAGAGAACATTGAAATTATGCATCTGTTTGAGACATTTTAACAAAGTCTAATTTTTTTATTACGGTGGACAGGGGGAGAGCAGCTGCAGCAACGGGGATGCTTCTAAGTCAGTGCCTTATAATTTATTATTTTTTTAAGAATGCATTTTAATTATGTATTCTTCTTAAATGGGGATGTCAGTGACATTAAACTGTCCCTTTTATATGACTGAAGGAACAAGACGAGCGGCAGTCAAAACCTCCAAAGTTCCTCATGATACCGTCTGCTCTTACAGAGAGAAGTTAAAAACCAGCACTTCCGACTAATAGTAATTTTTTGCTTGTTTTTATGGATTTATAGCTTCCAACAGAAGTCACAGGAGTATCCACCAATGGAAAACAGGGCACTTTATGCAGATTTCCCTCTACTTTCCATAAAAGCTCTCAATGAAGAGTGTTTCTGTATACCTTGTTTTTACACGATATGTATTTAGTCCTAAAGACTGTTAAACAAGAAAACTATGAGGATTTAAGCAAACTCAGATATCAGAGAAAGGGACAAAAAAAAAAGTAAAATCTGTCATATGGCAGCAAGCTGAATGAAAAAAAGAAAAAACAAACTTAATAACACATAGAATTAAGTAATAAACTAGACTAATCTAGAGATTTTCCCCCTAACTTCCATTAGAAGAATTTGGGGAAAATATCAGAATTTTTCAATAGCAATGAACACAATGGGGAAGCAGACAGCAGAATATGGTGTTTGCTATAAAATTACATTTTTCATGAATTGTAGCGATTTTAATGATCAAACCTTAACTTTGTGGCTCAAAAATAATCAAATCTGCTTAACATCATCCTAGTACGTTGCAAAAGACCTAAATATTAAACTCATAAACAGAGACAAAGGAAGTCAGAGCTAATACAAAAAAAAATGTGGTTATGAGGATGGTTTTTATCAACGCAGACCATAGAAACAAGCATGGGTCCTATTTCTTCAAATAAAAAAGCACATTTGTACAGCTCTGCCAAACCCTGTAAATGTCCCCCTCCATTTATAAAGGTCAATTCACCAGCCGCGTATCCATAGAGTAAAAATAACCGTACGGCCAGGTGAAACACATTCTCTGTGGTGTCTCATACGAGTTTAGCTTAGAAATGCAAAAACAGAATAATTTTCAGGAATAAAATAATTCTTTGCATCATCATATCTGTTCATATGTACCCAAAAAACATACAATTTAGAACTGTAACAATTTGTCCTTTGCTTGGTTGCAGCAGAAATACCGTTCAAATGATGCACCCAGCTGCTTGGACATTTTGTATAAGAATAGCTCACCTATAACTACGTTTACTTTCGTATGTGGTTAACATGCAAAACCCATCAGGTATAATATATATATGTATATACTATGATATAGTACCGTCTATATAGCTGCCACTCTAGAAAATACACATTTGCATATGCTTGAATAAGGTTTTATGTGATAAAAATGAAACCAGAGCTCCATTCTGGATTTGGGTCTTAGTGTTCCGGCGTCCAGTAAAATACCAAGGGAATGGAATTGGATATTTACATTCTGCCAAGGGGCTTGGCATTACATAAGTGATTCAGAGTCATTTGGGCTTAAATTTACAAGTAGCCAATATTTAGAAAAAGAACCCAACGTATTGTCTTTGTCAGCACTGAATACTGCCCCAACATTGGGTTGAAATACCAGTTATATGGTATAACAGACTGGTAGTTTCTCTCATTTGTAATGTTCAGTTCTTCAACTAGATGTTTGGTAATGACTGTTACTTCTTATTGGCAATTCTCCTCTTCCGTGTTGCCAACATATCATAGAAAGGATCCTTGCTAATGCTCGCTCTAGAATGAGAAAGAGAAATAGTAATTATTTTCTTGGTTGCGCATAATCAGCAGTTTCATTATATATTAAATGACCAAAAGTATGTGGACACCTGACCATCACACCTATGTAGCTTGTTGGACATCCCATTCTAAAAGACTAAAGCATTTTTTCTAATCATAAAACACAAGGTGCAAGCAGAGAAAATTCCATAGGATAATACCCCAAGAAGGAACAGACCCATTAATGTTGAGGTTTAGGCAGTCTGTATCTTACTTACTTAATGGATTTGATCCATTCTTCCTTTTCTTCAGGGGTTGGTGCAGATATTCTGTACACAACATGGTTTCCCTCCACCACTCTGCCATCGGCTTCAGTTTTGCAGGCCTTGATAACTTGTCCTTTGTGACTCGGATTGAAGAGTTCAAAGCAATTCTGAGTTAGGTGGGGAGAAACGAATAAAAGTTAACAGTGGAAGAGCAAAATAGCATTTACAACCAACCCTATGTCTCAGGAGCAATATACAGCCCTACCAGCATATCCCAAATCCACCAGTCCCAGCCTGATAATAACGGAATATTAAATCAGAAAACATTTATTTTAATATCGATAAGGGGAGTTCCCTTCAAAAAGGCTTGAAGGTCATTTTAACTACAATTTCTCTTTAATGTAGCCATTTTAAGTGCTGCAACAACGCAGATGCCTCAAAATTACAATATTACAGGTTATCCTGGCTATTCAGTCGGCCTGTAAGGACAACCAAATGAACATAATATTTCTTAATACGATTAAAATCTAAAGCACTAAAAATAGGTATATTTTTTTAATTCATAATGAATCTAAGAAATCAGACCTCTCTCTTACCGGCTTTCGAGGATCTTCAACTTCTCTGATACTCAGGTTTTCTAAAGGAATTATCCCCCTTGGTTCCTTGTCCTGTTTAAACAAAAGCACAATAATTAGGACTGCTTTATTAATGTATACATTAACATACTGGCTTTACCTATTCCTGACAGCAGAGGGAGACACGGACCCTCATACAGTGAACGGATTTATACATTTCCTTTTACATACATGAGAATATTCACTTCACAGCACATTTTGGATCCTATAGGTCTAATCAATAAACGCATGGAATAGCCTTCCAGCGGAAGTGGTAGATGTTAATACAGTAAAGTCATTTAAGCAAGCATGGGATAGGCATAAGGCCTAAAAGGGGGCACCGGATCCACGAGATCCCACCGGTGTACTCCTCCCACCTCTGTACCTTTATTACCTATGTATAGCTGGGATTTTACATATAGAACCCAAGGAAAGAAGGTGGATGTCTTTCCTTTTCTAAACAAGAAAAAATAGGGCTTTTTGTTTGAAACCATTGAAACTTGCAAAAAATAATTACGGGCGCTAGTATGTAAACATTTTTTAGCAACTTCGATTTCTTTTCGATTTTTTTTAAGGGCCACAGCCAACCCTTACATAGTACCCTATAGGGTATTATGTTTAATACTTCTGGCTTAAGAAGTTTGGTGGTAGTTAATGGGGGGGGGGGGTTCATAATTTTTACATACATTGTTTCTCATTCTCTTCCCTCTTAACTCCCATGCAGGGATCACACTGTGGTCAGCAAGCAGGGCTCCATAGCTTTGCATTGCTAATCACAATGCATGCGATCAGCCAGCAGGGGGAGCATTCTGAGAACCCTGCAGCATCTAGGCAGACCTTTTTCTTTTACCCGTTATGTTTATTATCATTATCATTACTTATTTTAAGGATAAGCAGCTCCAACTCATGTTCCCATTGAAATCAATGGTAGAGCTTTGTGTGATGAGCCAGCACCGGAGCTGACTGACTGAGAGAACACCATGTGGGCGCAGACAGCAGAAGATGTGCATGGCTGACCGGTTCAGCCCTTAGACTGTGACAGCTGGGGATTAATGGAACTTTGTATAAAAGACCTCAGTTAACAGTGCATATTCAGAGCCAATGGGTCTACTTACTGTTGTGTACTCAAAGTAATAGAGACAGTTATCGGTCAAGATGAACCACCTTCTCTTCCATGTTTTTACTCGTCCGCCTAAGGAAACAAAGCAACAGTTTGTTAGCAACTCTTTCCACAACATGGTTTAAATTGAAGTTTTAGGTCTGGTTTCTGGGCCTAACTCTGCGCTTCCTGATAGCATCAAGATGTCTTGCAGATCAATGTGTAGTAACACATGCAATGAATTAGCCAAGCACATTTTTGGTTACTAATCATTCCCACACTAAAGGAACTCATTCAGAGCCAGGGAATGTCGCAATACACTGCAGTATACATATATTTGTCATAATATGCAGGAACACGTAATGCTAAGCCCTTTCCAGCAGTGCTAAAGATAAGGTAAATTTACGAAAAACTTTTGCTCTTATATCAAGTTTATCTCCCATTATCATAGAAAAATATATATTATATTTAGTTTTTTATTAGTTTAAAAAAAAAATAAAAAAAAATTGCAGTGTGCGTTTGGAAAATGTGACAAACTATAACTTGGCAGATTTTTCCCGCCGGTGAAAATCTTAAGGAAAAAAACTACAACAATGAAGTCATACAAAATGGAATATTTAATTAAACAGCGCCTAGAACAAGCCGGAGACTGGAAGAATAATATATCCTCTGCCTGTTTTAGATTAACTTTTCCAGAGGTGGGGATTTGGAGGGTCGGGTCGAGTAAGGGAGCTAAAATATATTTAATTTCACCGATATCTTCCCATGTCAGATACCGGTGATGTTTTCCTTAATAATGTAATTCAGGGCCCATTCCCGCTAGAGATAACATTCGAAAACTCAATTAGAGTTAAATGAGATTTAGGGATTAGAGGGAAAGGCTACACTAAATAAGAACAACCGCATAAATGAAAAAAAAAAAGCGAAAAAAACCCATCAGGAGACAACAGTGAGAATGACGACAAGATAAGCAGCCAATGGAAGCACGGTTTACAAAGGTGAACTTATAAGCATGTTCAAAAGCCATGAGACTCATGCTTTTGGCTTGATGTCAAAGCATACAAAGAACATTATACACTCCAAATGCCTGTTTAAGAATCCATGCTTTGCCCCCTCCCCATTTATTCAACTGAAGAGCCATTTTTTGTATTTATGCATTCATTATCTATGACCTAACAGAGTTATATGTAATGTCGTTATGGTATAAATGGGTTAAGGGCATATTCTTAGAACTGGAAATCGCATTATATTCTTTACCTATGAGCCATCATAAAATGAGTGATCTTCAATTCATCGGCACGGTTACGGCACCCTATCAAGCATTCAGATCACTAGGTACATGATAGTACGCTTGCCCTCAAAATGACAAGAAGATGTATCTGTCTTATCGCTGAATAAAAATGGTGAACGTTAAAAAAATACTGTGAGCAATAAAGTATAAAAATCACTTTATTGGGTCACCAGAGAAAATATGTCAAGTTACAGACATTTGGGACCTCAGAGGTCTCTTCTCATCAAAAGAGATCTCTAAAGTTTATGTAACTTTGCATCTTTCTATACGTTGGTCCAATTAAAACAAAAGTATCAAACTCAACTAAAGATTCCATTTTCCCTGAGTTAATACAAGTACATCCATTAGGAAAAATGTCCGATTCATCATGTACAATTATGGGTTTTCTTTAAAGGAGCAGTGGACAGCACTTTGTATTTGTGAAAACCGCATCTGAAAAGAGATAAAGTAGCTGAGGCAACGCTGTGTTTATGTGAAGTATGTGGCACCCAAAGGGACTCTGTGTAACAGATCTCGGTATTGCCCAAATATACTCCAGTTTCATTCATGCACTCTACATTAAAACCTTCGCTTAATAGCTGCCTTGTGAAGCCAACATTGCAAGAGCAAAAGCAGAGACCCTCTCGCATTTTACAGATCCTTAGGTCGGTCAGGGAGGATCAGTGGATTTCCCCAACTGGGCCATGAACCCCCACAAAGACTATTGGGAGGTATGGATGTTTCTGACTGACAGGGACAACAGAGCTAACTCTCCATTTCCTATTCCCTTTTGACTACTCTCTGTAGCTGTGAATGCCATGCTTTGGATTATGCCTGCTAAATCCAACAACCACAGAAAGGTCTACTTTTGCTCTACACACTGGCCCATTAAATTTGAAACTCCCATGTAACTATGCATTATGAGGGAAAGACTTTAGAAAAGATTTTGCCGAGTGACCTGGTCGAGCATTGATAAATCAGTGAGATAAATCTCATGAATTTAAATATCAATTATACAGGGCCATGTTAGTCTTTCAGAGGAAAACGCATCGGGTTTGGTCCTTCCTGGTACATACTGGACTCTAATAACTTGCAATCTCAGAGTTCTGTAAATAAGTCAATGTAAAAATAATCAGATTTAAGACCTCTCCATAGACAAACATTGGCAGTAGAATGGGTCATATTGAAGAGCTAAGTAAATGAGAGTCATGTCAAAGGTTGCATCCTATGACAGCCCCATTTACTTTGTGAATTTTCTGCCCTTCTAAATTCACCCAGGGTTGGCTGTAAGTGCTATTATTGTAAAGTAGAAGGCTCTAGGAGTAACTACAGCCTAGCCAAGCGTTGACTGATCCTATGTAAAGCCCACCGTCACTAGACTATGGAGCAGGGGACAAAATGGCGAATCACGCTTCACTATCAAACTTTAAGTCTGATGGATAAATCTGGGTTTGGCAGAGGATAACACTACCTACCAGAATGCATAGTGTGTAAAGTTTGGTGGTCTCTGGCTGTTTTCCAGGGTTTGAGCCCCTAACTTCCAGTGAAGGGTAAAGTTACAGCATACAAAGACGTTTTAGACAATTGTATGCTTCCAACATTGGGGAAGGCCCTTTCCAGCATGACTGCGTCCCTGTGGACAAAGCAAGGTCCATAAACACGTGGTTTGGTGTGGATAAACTCGAGTAGCCTAAACAGAGTCCTGACCTTATTGGAAAGCCAATTGCAAGCCAGACCTTGTCCAACATCGGCCCCTGACCTCATAAATGCTCTTTTTGGCAGGATCGGCACACATTCCCACAGACCCTCTCCAAAATCTTGTGAAAAGCCTTCCCAGAAGAGCGGAGGCTGCTGTAGCCGTAAAAGCAATGCCAACTCCATAATAACCTCCATGGTTTTGGAATGGCATGTCAAACAAGCTCATATAGGTGTCATGGTAAGGTGTTTCCATACATATGGTCATATAGTTTAGATACAGAATCAGTTTTTCACTGAGTTTTCTACACAATAAACAAAAATTTCAAATTTAATTTCATTTTGTTTGAAAAGTCAAAAAATACATTCAATATTTGAGATATTGTCGCATATATTCTGATATTTGCTGCTTGGGGCCAGCACCAAATAATTGTCATAAATATTGCTGAAGGTTGCCCCATGTTTTGGGTTTTTTTTGCTCAGTTTCCAAGAATGTGAGCGATTTTTATAGAGTCGTAATCTTGTCACAGGTTGCTCTATATCCGACAACTAATTCAAGGATGAAAACTGAGGCATTGTTTAACAGTCTAGACCTCATGTGTACCGTTTCAGAGTGGAGGACATAAAAATCAATAACGTAACCCAATAGAAGCCATGGGCTTTCCAGGCAAAATGGAAGCTGAACATAACGCCTCAATGGCCACCTGTTAAACAAGCGCAATCTAATGCACTTGTTTTCAGACACTCTAAAAGCACATTTATACAGAAAAACAAAAGATAGGTTTAGGGTTAGAAGAAAATAGTGCAAAATATCAGGTATAGTATGGATGCTTAGTTTACAGCTAAAGTTGCAGGGAAAACTTTATGAACAACACATTTTATAGTACTTTTCCAATAAATCCAAACATATTATGTATATTTTGCAATTTAATAAATTACTAAACTTCCATGCTGGGTTGACTAAAAGATTTCACTTCTTGATTACTTAAACATTTCCATCCTTGCTTTTTAAGGGGCATAAGGCCAAGACAGCAACCTGAAGGAACAGTGGAAGTGGTGAGCTCTGGACTTGGCTGATGGAAGTTTCCTTTTGGATTTATGTGGGGTCTTAATGAACTCCTTTCTTGCCAAGAGGTAGTACTAAGCAGGTGCCCATGTATCTATAACCGACAAAGTTATGCCGGTAGCAGAGACTTCACACCCACACTGACTGCATTTGATACGTGTAACTCATACGCTTTAAAATCAAATCACTGAGTAGCATGTCCAGCATCCTTCAATTAAATATGCCACAAAGAAATTGATCTAGACAAGGCAAAATTCCAAGACCACTGGAAGTTTTGCAAAGGCTTCTGGAATGACAAAATTCCATTTAAACATAATGGATTAAGTTCATGACCCACCTGACTTAAAAAACACAAGTAGAAAGGTAGGCGGTATTTATAAAGTTAGTGGCAAACTGGCAAATGTGAAGCAATCACCAAGGAACCAACATATTACTTGCCGACTACACCGCATGTAGTGCTTTGAACAGAAGCTCTGAATCTGTGTTACTCTCACTACAGTGTAACTTGGCATTCTGTAACACAACCAGTGAAGCTCTTGAGTTCTAGCATCACCACTTATTTTGTTCAGGGACAATAGGCAAGTTGTAATCGGCTACCGCTGGGTCAAGCCCATCATCTCATCACATGCCAGGGTGAGCCAGATACTCCTCTGGAAGGATTTGCCATCTGTTGTTGGTAAACTTGGCTAATCCAACTTGCCAGCTATAACCCACGTCTAACCTCTAACAATATGCAACAAAATAATGGTAAATTTAAAAAAAAAAAAATCACAAAAAAATAAAAAAATAAAATCACCCCTCCTAGAATTAGAGAGATAACTTAACACAGTGCTCAGGGTCTTGTATGCCCTTTTCCCTTTAATACTGCATGCTATGTCTATTGCCTAGAACTTTTAAATCCACATTTATCATAATGCTCCTAATACTTTAGCTGCTTATTTTGTAGCTTTATGTAATTTATTGTGAAGTGGGTTAGATGTGTCCTAAACGGTTCCTAGAGCAGGAGATATCATTAAGGGAGGACTTCTAACCCTGCCAGATAACATCAGAGAGAACCAGTAGCAGTACTACCAACAGCAAGTGGGCATTGTGTTATCAGAAAGTGAGCTTTTTATCCGATCCCGAAAAGCCTTCTTACACATCAGGACCCCCACGGCTGTTGTGCAAAGACAACAAAAACAAAACATGGGCCCTTTTTTAAGGTTCTACTCATTAACCAAGAAGTGTTGCAAAAATAAATTCAGCAAGTCAACATCACTATAGCATTTAACATGGCCATTTATTTACAACACTTGGCTACAATGTACCCAGCCATACAGTGTAGATGCTGAAAAGTACTAATTTGGGATTATCTTCATATAAAAACCTAAAACATTACAAAAGAAAATGAAGTAAACTGAAGGATGGAACAAAAATTATGCCAATCTCAGGGGAATTTTCATATACAAAATACAATTAGTTTGCCAACATAAAGTGGGCTTTATTTTAAAACATTTTCATCAAGTTAAAAATGTATACAAATGTATATTAATATGAAGATTTCCCCTTAGATAAAGAAACGTCTCTCAACCCAAATAAAAACATAGCAGGACAAAGTGCAGCGTGAAATGACGTGTTCTTGAACGCTTTCTAGACCATTTTGTGTCCTGTGGGAACTGTGGGCAAGAAAGCATCCACTGAATTGTTATGGGCAGAGTAAGCATCTAGAAGCACAGAATGTAACATATGCCAATGCGACACAGCATGCAACTCATCACTCTTTTGGGTTCTACAATTCTGACAGTATATTTCAAAAAGCGTCCCGATATGCGCAACCAGGAAAGATTTTATGGTCAGTGTAAATCCCTTGGAGTCGGCTGCCCTGCTGGGAACACAGGCAGGTACTCTTGAGCTGCTCTGATTTACTGAATTCAAGTGACCAGGAGGCATCTCATTCTGTCCCATCTACTACTAAATGAGATCGTGTTTTGGAACGGTACGCAAAGGACAAAGAACATACTGGTTGTAGTATGTTGATAAGGAGAAATATGGATTTATTTATTTTTTTTATTTATTTTTTACAACTCCTTAAATACAAATAAGCTTAATTTACAAATCTGGACATATTATGTTTACTGAATGTGGCTATGCATAGTTGATGACTATTAACCATAGTACAGGGTAGGCAGCGTCTGCAAAAATCATAGTTTTACATCAGCTGGGTTAAATGTCAACCGTGAAAGCACATGTTAAAGTAATATATTTCATTTGTGATGTCTTTACCAGATTTTGTTTTGGGTACGCTAGCCAGCACATAGTTCTGTTCTTTTCCTCCCTTCCTCAGGTTGCTCTGGGATTATTTGCCGTTTCTGATTCGTTAGGTTTAGCATAAAACAGGTGTCTCACAGTGATTAAAATCCAAGCTCAGTAGGGGTAATAGATGTTAAGGTTGTAGGAAAATGGGTAAACCCAATTAAAGGTCTTATTTTATTCCCAAAAGGAAGAAAAAAAAAAATATATATATATATAAATACATAAAAATAAGGAATAAATGCAAAATGGTGCTTTAAAAAATGAAGTTTCCATTCTGTGATTTTGTTTTTGAAATGATAAAAAAATGAGAATAAAAATAAGAGCGGTATAAAAAAAAAGGATGAATTTAAAAAAACATAGAAAAAAAAAACACCAAAAATCTAAGTGCATGGCTGGAAGCAGTTGTGTACCTACCTCCTAATGCAGAATAAGCAGAGACAGCCAGTCACAGAACAGAAAGGTGATAGGTCATAGGCCATAAGGAAAACAAGAAGGCACATTTAAACCACTTTTTTTTTTTTAAAAATCATAGCCAAACCAAATTAATACAAACTCACAGATATGGAGAAAGTAAAAGACACACAAAAATTAAAGTATAAATCTGTAGATAAAAGCATTCTTCCTTAAACCATATTTTTATAAATGAGCTTTCAAGAAAATATAGCTTTCAACAATTAATGTTCAACCTTAATTTTCCATTCTTCTATGTTACCGATAGACAGCCTTTTGACAGTAAGGCATTTTTAAGCTACACGCCACGTTTATCGATGAGATCCCTTGGTTATAAACGAAACAATGGAAATTCCTTGTAACCGATCGAGCAATGCTGGCCAACTACATGCCAATAAAAACGGTACGGCTTGAGAAACCCACTGCCAAATCAGATTTTCCTTTTTGCATCATTTCCTAAAAAGTTAAATGTTTTAAAATACATCAGGAAGTGAGAACTGTGACGTTAAGCCCCCAGGAAGTGCTGCACGGAACACTCCCTGTTCAACGCCAAACAAAACCAATTTAGAAAAATGGCAACGTATGGAACATTTACCAATAAAACGCATTCTTCCAAGAGAACGTTGTATTTCCCACATTCAGTTTTCATGAAGGATATGTTGATGAAAATATAAAACCAAAAAAGGGAGCAGTTTTAGCGGAAGTCAGATTATTTTATAAACAATTACCTAGAACAATGATTACTTATAGAGACAATAAACATATTATATGCTGCTATTGGTATAAATGGGGCTAGGTAGGACATTAGTCATTGATAAATTGGTTTTTAACAAAAAGCGGCTGCAATCACCTTGGAACCAACTCATAAAATAGCCTCATGAACATCAAAAAATCCAAAAGGTTACATCCTCTCATTCAATTATATAAGAAAAAGTGGATGAATGAACCTTGTTTAAATAAATACCCATATCATTTTCTCTATAGGACAAACATTGTTATGACCGTTGGATTGATGTGTTCCTCGGTGTATGCCGTGCTCAATTTACTTTGTGCATAAAGCGTACAGAATGGACACTGCGCAGAACAAAATGACACGGACACAAATGAAGATGCCATGCTGATGGCAGGAATGAAAAAATATTTTTCATGCCAACTACGAACAAAGGAAATCATGGCTAAAAAAAATAGATGTTTTAAAACCCATTCCATTCAGGACAGATTTAAATCAAGACCAGAAACATTCAATTGAACATAAAAGGAAGCCTATGCTTAACACACAATGTAGAACATAATGATGTAAGAACATAACTGGGAACATTTTGAGTCACTTTCTTCTTTCTCTGGCCAGAAGGGCAGTATTTGGCTGTGCCCACCCACCCACCCACTTTGCACCATGGACCAGTTTTGGGGCCGGCATTTATTTTTTATTTGGGATATTTAAGTTGCACTTGTAAAAACGTGGGCAGGGGATTTTTACTACTTTAAATTCAGGATTTTTTTTTATCGTCACTTTTATCACATTGATGTCCCTTTTTCCATATAATATATATATTTATCCTAGCAAATTAGATTTTCTTAAGCACAAATAGGTCCTTTTTTTAAATCATAGAAATAGATAAAGCATAATAACCATCAGTGCTAATATGAAATATATACCAAAAATAGAAAATGTCGTTCTACTTTGGATTTCTTCTACACAGTAGGCGATGTTGCCGATGTATTTTCATCAACATTCCCTGAACACAGGATCCCACATACATTCATGTTTAATGTTCTAGACAGCCATATCCATCCTTTACATGTTACCTAATATTGTAATATTTTTAACACTTCGGATTTAGGGGGGGGGTGAAAGTGTATATTTTTTTATTTTGCTATTATTGGTTTCTACTTGAGGTGGCAGAGGTAGGGAATTTGGGGCACTTTTTAAAATGTTTTTAATATTTATTTTTAGCACTTTTTAGTCTCTGGTGTAGTACAGATGAAGATCCCCTTTGGGATCCCTTTTATATCTAGTAGATGTCAGTGTCCCAATATTTATTAATATTTAATTTTCCTTTTTTTTTTTTACCAATGTACATTTCAATTTAGAAACAATTATATGTTTGTTACAGATCCTACTACACAACAGATGGCACTAATACACTAAATGTGCCCACAAAAGGGAGTCAAGCATGAGAAAAATGCTTGGTATAGAACACCTGTATCGTGTATTGCCCTATGAATTCAAATGGTTTGACATGAAACTTTACAGATAATGTTCTGTCTTTTAATATGGTTTTCAAACTCACCTAAAACTACAAATCGGATTAACTACACAGAACCTTTTAGTGGACAAACATCTACAGAATAAACAAACATATAAAGACGGTCTCTCTAAGGGCTTGGCATCCTATGTGATTGTACATCTTACTGTATTCCCGTCTGGTTGGATATCATCTCTAGGACTTATCCAGCCATTTCCATTTTTTGCTCTTGCTCAACCAATTCAAAAATAGTTGAGTTTTTTGTGACACTCACTTTAAAGAGTGGATAGAGGCAGAAATCCATAATGGGCTTAATGGCAACCTATTATCAATTTATTTTACTAAAGTGGGTACAACATATACAGTAATCGGCATCATTTTTGGTAATATATTTGGATTTTAGCAGGAAAAAAGTGAAAAAAAATCCCTGAAAGTGTAAAAATGTGTAAATTATTAATAGATAACATTAAAAAAAAATTAAAAGGAAAGCTATGAGATTAATGGGGTAAAAATCCTGCACAATGATTCCTCTCATTACACTTTTTTTATACATTTTTGGCCCAATAAAATAATGCTGAGTTGTGCTGTTTGGTTTTAATAAGCTTAATTAAATGTCAGGAAAAATAAGTAATAACTTGGCAATATGCATATGTACAGCTCTCTGGTTTAAATAACGTTAGTCATACATAAACATCAAGATAACATACAGCCCCTGGGCAAATTCTAATTGGGGAGAAATAATTTATACTTCAAGGAGAAGATTTAGCAAGAAGTGAAAAGTTCAAGTCCTACTCCAGCATAACTCGATTGAGCTTTATTATTGAGCTGTTACATGGAACATCATAGGATCTGTAAGTAAATTTACCCTCAAGGTGACCTTGGTAAAAAGGATTTATTTATTTATTTTAAGGACAATCATTTGATTCACTATAAATCAAAGTGGTTTAGTTGAAGAAGAAGAAAAAAAAAAAGGTGCCGTATATTGACGTTCCTTAGTTTTGCTGATGTCTAAATAAATTAACATACTACTTGTTATGTCCTGTCTACCCATTGTACAGCGTTATGGAATTTGATGGCGCTATATAAAACAATAAAATAATAAATAACAATAATTAACATAAAATAAGATAACTAATTGAAGACTACAAAAAGTCTACTTGGCTTCCATTATAGAAGCTCCAGGGCGCTTGATCAAAGTGATCATTTTAAATGGTTAGCAAATTGTAGTACTAGGTGATGATCATTAAAAGCAGAGTAGGTAGATTATCAGGAAGCAGGTATCAAAAACAACAAAAAAAAATGTATATGGCAACAGAATAAGCAATACAAGACAAGTCCATTTTACTGACCTAACTTTAAGAGCCATCCTTCTCTGTCAGGGTTGAAAAAAGTGTGCGTCAAATCATTTCCATCATCCTCTGGGATCTTAAAAGGCTCGTTTTTAATGCTTTCGTATAGATTCTGTAAAAAGTAAAAAAATAAATAAAAAGGAAATATTTAATAAAAATAAACAAAGTTAAAAAGGCAACACCAGCATGTTTAGTAAAATAATGGAATGCCCTAAGGCTCCCCAACTCACTTTGTGTCCCTTTTATTCAAATTGTGATGACAATCTTCCACAATAACTCCATCAGAGCTCTAAATCGCTTGAACAAAGTGATCATGTAAAATAATTAATAAATCTGAACATTTGGTCTCTTAGGAAAACAGCTTTAAGTAGTCCCAGGGATACGTTGCACAAAATAAATGAGTTGCAGAAACGAAACCCAGATGCTTTCCCCATGGGCGGAGGTCCATATGGTCTTCCTTTCACATGGACATGGTATGCACATTTTTTAACACACTTTGAAATGGTTGAAAGTGCCACAGTGGAGTCAGGTCCCTGCTGCAGAAGATGGGCTGGCCTTTTGGCCACCAGCTTTCTTTATAGACTTCAGCGGCTCCCCTCTTTCAAGGGGGACCAAGAGGATCTGGCCTCCCTCCAGCTTTGGAAGGAAGCATGGGGTCACATACTACTATTGGGGGTAGAGCAGTTCCCGAAGTGTAACACTGGCTTTGCACTGTGGCCTTACTTTGGGACTTGGGACACACATCTTCACACAAAGAATGAAACCAAAACACCTCAGGTTTCAAGGGAAAAGGGAAGTCTCTCCCTTATAGACTGTTGAATAACTCAAGGGTTGAATGGTATACCCAGCCTGCCATTGGGTGTGTGCACATTGCATGTGATGGTAAACATTCTTTGCGAGAGAACCTTGGATGCATCGTTGGCGAGAAGACTTCCTTTACTCCAAGAATTGAATCTGGTTTTTGTAGAGACCAAATGTCTTCTACCTTAAGGAACTCTAGGTTGGCCTCTCAGTGATTGTTATGTCCAGGTGCTTGTTTGAGACAGTCTTTAAATCACTCAAGTGCCTCAGTGAGAAAATACAGTTGGTCGGTTTACTCAGAAATGTATTTCATTTAGTCCTGTTAATGTCTTGCAGGATACGCTGGTGCATGACCATTTCAAGACTGTGGAGGCCTCTGCTCCAGATGTTACATTTTTGATTACAGGACTAAGCACAAACCAGCAAGGACTAAATTTGTAAAGCAAATAAAAAAAAAAATAAAAAAAGAAGTACAATTTCAAATTTAAACTAAAACCACATGGTATTCCCTCAAGAAACTTTTATGTAAGGGTCTTGCTGCTTTGAAAAAATGAACGTCACCAGAATGGAACTCTCATTACAGGCTAATGATCTCCGCCTGTAATATAAAGAGTGGGGAATGTCATGGGGAATAGAAAAGTGAGGGGTATTTATTTCCACAGCCCATTAGGAAGCCTTACTGCTGCATTCCAATGACATTATTTCAATAACACCAGACAGCGAAGGAAACTGGGTTTGGAGTCTACAACCTGCAAATTTAATTTTTCAGGACTAGGACTCGGAATGAGCTACAGCTGGATCGCTAGCAGAGTTATGTAACTAAACCCCACTCCAATTCGCTGGTGGCCATTTGTTATTTAGGCAATGTAAAAGCTGAACCGCTGGATCAGGTGCATACATGCCAACCGTGGCCATTCTGTCTGATCATATGGATTGAATTTATGCACCATGTATTATATTAGACCATCATATCAGAATATTTACACAAAGCACTGTCAAGATACAAACTGCAGGAAGCATAGATCTGATAAAGCATACTGCGAGAAGTGCTGGAAAAGGTAAATTACTTTGCTTACTTATTGCTCAATCTATTTAAATAATCACAGTGCAAGCCTCGCTTAATTAAATAAGGATTTTTTTTTTTTTTATTATAATTTTTTTAAAGAATGTTAAAGAAGTAGTTCAAATAGCTGCTCCGATGGCATATACAACCCTCCATACATACATATATAAGATGGATGAAAACTAAGCGGCAAACACTCCTTCAAAAAATGAAACAAAAAACGCAGAGGCTTTTTAATGCCAGTTGCCTGATTTGCAGGGAAATACCTTAAAGGCTCATGCTATTAAAAACAAATCTATTTTATTGTAAACACAATTATTTTAAGGAACAGAAAAACAAATTTATGGCATGATTATTATTTATATATATATATAAATTTGTATTTTGCAGTTTTTGGCAAATCCTGTATAAATATATCATTCAGTAACTCGGGTTTCTAAAACGGGTAATTATGAGCTTTCCTGTTTGCGCTCAGAATTGAGCTTATTGCCAGTTCTTTCACTCTTCCGTATCTTTCCCCTAAAATCTGAGAAGACATAGACAGCCCAAAGCAGACGTGTAGCTTTTATTTAATCTGCCGGAATATCCAGCTGTGTTTTTGGAACTACAGGATGGCCGACATGTGACAGGATATCCAGCATCCTTGTCAACAAGACGCAAGCCAGAGCTCTGTCTCACCCACAAGTACATCGTAAGCATGCAAACCTCATGTATGTATCTGGAGAGCTGCACTGGGACAGTAACGGCCATCTATAACCCAGTATTACTTCACCAAAACAATATCTTCCCATATTGGCAAGTTATTGTGTCATTTTCTATATAACCAGGTGGATTAAAAACTTTAACCCCTTAAGGACAATGGGCGGTCCCTAAACCCATAGAAAACAATGCATTTTGAGCCCGTACATGTACGGGCTTTGTCATTAAGGGGTTAATTGGTGCTGTTTTGTGGTCGATCACAACCTGAAGGATTGGTTTGAGAGACCGCTTTCTTCTCCAAAATCATTTAAAACAAAGCCTGAAAAATCTTGCTTCCCAAAAGGGTTCAGTTACTAAGTTTTGCCCAAACAGTATCACTAAGGTATGAATAAAATTAAAATTACAATATAGGAATAAGATCGCGTCATTGAAAATGGAACTTACCCTTAATAACTCCTCAGGAAGATCCCCACCTTCGTTAATGCCACGATTCATAGATATAAACCGCTCGACTGATGGCTTATCTCTTACATTCGGGTTATGCAAACTTGTGTTAAGCATAATGATTGCAAAGGACAGGACGTAACAGGTATCTGGAGCGGGGGGGAAAAAAATATTAGTCAACTTAGTCATTGATTCTATATCATAATAATCTCATCATGTAGTGTTACAAATTTTACCTACACATTTTGTGCTTTGTGGAGGATATCAGCATATACTAACCTGTAGATTGAAAAACGCCGGGGTTACAGAGACAATAGCGCGACGCGAAGGCCTCCATCATTCTGTCGATTTTCTGTGCTTCACCAGGCAGTCGGAAACTCCACAGAAACTGTCTGCAAGGACGTGGTTACCAAAGTCAGGACGGCAGAACACACAAAAAAGCCAATCAAAATCCATGTTTCATTTGAAATATCAAATTACTTTTTGGGGTATTTCTTTATACTACTACTCCAAATGATCTGCTTCCTCAAACACAGGAGCCTCAAAACGTTACAAGGACATAGTCTGAAAGGTATTGCAGACCCATTTTAACCTCTCTTGGTGTGGCATTTCTATTTTTATGAAGCCAAATATTAGCGGCATTACTGAGCCTTTAAATTAGCCATTAGTGATTGGCAGTCAGCTTGTGCTGAAGAGGACCACAGAACTCGGTTATTGGAGTTAAATAACCAAGGTGTCTCAACTACGTCCCACGAATAGCATTGCTTCAAACAAGTAACGCCAAGGGCAAAGTGTACCCCAAATATTTAACCACATAAAGGTAGTGAGAAGAACCTCTTGGTCAAGAAAAGGAACACAAGAACAGATGCCCCACAAGCAGAGAACAGATATGATTTCCCAAAGTGTTGTACTTACCTTAAAGCTTGGACAAGATTTAAATCGGCAAACTCATGGAGCTCAACAAACGCTTGAAGGACAAGGATGTTAAAGTCATCCCTAGAAAAAGAAGAAGAAAAAAGATAAACCCAACCACCAGAATCAGGCAGCGCATAAATCTACTACTAAATTCACTGAAACCACTTATCAATTGCATGCTTTGTTTCTCCCTTTGAATGTTGAGGATATATTTGGCGTGAAAAGGGGAAAAGACATCTGCAGTGAAGTGTGGAAACTGGTATAGCTTTTAATTTCCTATTTGGAGACCTCTACATTCTCCTTTCCTCATTCTCACAAAAGTAGCAAGCCATTTCTACCAACAAGGAGCAGTAATTATAGAGGTTAAAAATTGCTTCTCCTATGATATGATCATATATGATATGCACACAAAATGGGTTCCTAATTATATTATATATATATGCATGCATTATACAGCCCTCATTTTAATCTGTAAATACCATAACATAGGTGTCAGAAATTGGAAAAAATGTAGGATTTTACAAAATAAAAAAACACATACATTTTTTAAATATAGACTAATAGATTATTCACAGCATTTTCCTGAAATGTAGAAAAAAAAATATGGTGGACATTCTCAGGCATTATTAATTATTATTATTATGTGGTTTTTATTGAAGAATGTGTGTTTATTTAATCAGCATTATTAAGTATTCATACTGTTGCTAAGATATCAAAGCAGTAATCAGCCTAAGTCATACGATTTTTAACAATTGTGGCATTACACAAAAACTACACAAAAACTATTTGACCCAAATTCCACAAGAAGTGTAACCGATTGTTGGAACTGGTCACGAAAGGCACTAATTAAAGGTGCTGCTCCACCTATTCTGCAGATGGTAACACTTTAACCCCTTCGTGACAAAGGCTGATTTTACTTTTTGTACCCTTCGTGACAATGGCCGTTTTAACATTTCTGCGCTGCTCGTGTTTAGCTGTAATTTTCTTCTTTCCCGTTTACTGAACCCACACACATTATATATTGTTTTTTTCAGGACAAGAAGGGCTTTCTTTAGATGACATTGTTTTGATTGTATCATATTATTTACTATAAAAAAAAAGTATAAAATATGGTGAAAAATTTAGAAAAAAATGACTGTTTCTAACTTTTAGTTGAAAAATCTTTTACTCATCTATAAAAGGTAATGAAAAAACCTGCTAAATAGATTCTACTATTTGTCCTGAGTTTAGAAATACCCAATGTTTTTATGTTTTTTTGCTTTTTTCTACACATTATTGGGCAATAAGTACAGGTAGCGTTTTGCTATTTCAAAGCCATTTTTTCCAAATCTGGTAATTCTTCCCCCCATGTGCCATTTCGGGTATCTTTGAAGCCGGCCAATGCAATTTACCCCATCAAGTCATATATTTTTGAAAACTAGACAGCCCAGGGTATTCCAAATGCTAGTATTTTAACCCTTTCCAAGCACTAATTCTACCATCAGCCTTTGTCAAACTTTATGGTAGTAATTTTTTTTGCATTTGTTTTTTCACACACATTTTACTTTAGGTATGAATAAACAGGTTTTGGTATATGTCAGTATCATAAAACACCCCAAAATGTGTTTAGCAACATCTCCTGAGTACAGCGATACCTCACATGAATGATTTTGCCTGGCTGTTTGGGGGCAAAAGGGTCACATTTGGGGCATGCGCATTTTCAATGTTGAACTTTGGCATTTGGGGATCCACTGCCCATGCCCTATTTGGTACATCTTTGAGCCGGGCCATTTCAGTGTGCCCAATAAAGCCATATATTTTTGAAAACTAGACACCCCAGGGTATTTCAAATGCTAGTATTTTAACTCTTTCCATGCACCATATCTACCACCAGTCTTTGTCAAACTTTGCGTTAGTCATTTTTTTGCATTTGTTTTGTCACACACATTTTACTTCAGGTATGAATTAAAAGGTTCTTGTATATGTCAGTATCACAAAACACCCCAATATGTGTTCGGCAACATCTCCTGAGTACAGCGATACCTCACATGAATGATTTTGCCTGGCTGTTTGGGGGCAAAAGGGCCACATTTGGGACATGCGCATTTTTCAATGTTGAACTTTGGCATATTGGGATCCACTGCCCATGCCCTATTTGGTACATCTTTGAGCTGGGCCATTTCAGTATGCCCAACAAAACCATATATTTTTGAAAACTAGACACCCCAGGGTATTTTAAATGCTGGTATTTTAACTCTTTGCATGCACACATTTTACCACCAGAATTTTTTCAAAGTTTGCAGTAGTATTCTTTTGTGTGTATTTTTCCCCCACACACCTATGTAATGTATGAATTTACAGCTCCTGGTATATGCCGCTGTCACACGACACCCCAATATGTGTTCAGCAACATCTCCTGAGTACAGTGATACCCCACATGCATGGGTTTGTCATTTTTGGGGGGAACTAAAAGGCCACATTTGGTACGTGTGCATTTTTCTAATTGGAAATTAAATGTCTGGCCATCCTTCCCCCCCGTGTTAATTGGGACCTTGTTGAACCCGGCCAATTCAATTTACCCCATCAAATCATACATTTTTTAAAAGTAGACACCCCATGGGCATTTAATATGCCAATATTTAAACTTTTTCCATGCGAGAATTGTTTTAAGCTAATGTGCTAATTTTAGGACTTGCTCACAAAAATATATTTTTTATATTTTATTTTTTTGCCTTTTTTAAAAAAAAAATTAAAAATTTTTCTTCAACTTGAAGGTTCCCCTGATCGAGGTCGAGGCATTACAGCAACGCCGTTTGGGTGCAGAAAGCGAACGTAGATCGCTTTCTGCACCCGTTTAAAGACGTGCCGGTTCTGGCACGTCATTTGTCGTAAACGACTTGTTTTTCCGTGTCGTGCCAGAACCGGCAATTGTCATTAAGGGGTTAAGGCTAACATTTAGTTGGGAAACATTGTTCCCAGTACTGCTGACTGTCCAGACAGGAATAATTCTTTAACCTTGTTACATTTTATCTCAATAACACATGTTCAATGGGCATAACTGTCATGTGACACAAAGCAGACCTTGATAAAGGGGTTTATTCAGTAAAGGGGCACTTTGCTTTTAACTCTCTCACTTTACTATTCCTTACAAAAGGCCAACACTGGCAAGTTTCTCCAGCAAGAAAGGCTAAGGTGGCCCTGTAATAAGTTATAATTAAATAAGGGGTAAGACTGAAGAAATCTTGCCGACTTAACTATACATTATACAGGGCCAGCCAAGCTTTTCCTGCATCAGAGGCTCACTGGGGTTGGGCCTAAAACACAAATCAAGTCTACCATTTGGGAATAAACCGTAAAGTGCTGCAATAGAAAATAAAATACATTTTCTTAAAGTTTTTTCCTGTGTTTTGTGTAACTAAATCATTGGAGGAAATAATAAAATGTTCTGCAAAGGTGCATTTGCTTAATATGTTTCAGAGCTCAGTTAATGCCCTATCTACGAGGAACATGTTCACCTGTGCCTTAAAATATCAGGCTTATTTAAAAAATATCATGTATTTAAAATCTGCTTCTGCCTTGAAAGACCCCCACAAGTACTCCTTTGGTCTTCCAACCCAAGGTCGCTGGAGAGTCCAAATGACTTCAACGCAAAGGGTGTCAATCTGGAGATGTTTACAGCACACGTTGGACTGTCCCCAACAACAACATTCAACAATCAACGTGCCCTTGTACTGCGGTTACACTTTAGCACATTCCTGGCGGCAGATAAAAGGAGTAACATGTTCCTCACTAGGGGGTCTTCTCCATGTACGTTTCTCAGTTACAAAAGTTAAACCATATTTAAGTTACAACACAAATACACCAGGTTACCGGCAAATGTATGTTACAGGGAACCGATGCGGTAATAGCAATGTGCTTTCCCTAATTTCCCTCTCCACCCCACGCAACAATGGAGGACATTGACTCGTCTCCGAGGCTAAAATGTCACCGTTCACAATTATTTTACGAGTGACGCATTCAACTGCCCTCCGAGCCCACGGGGTTACTAATTTGCTCTAAACGTCTCAAACGGTTTAAAAGGGCAAAACATTATGGAAGCGGTCAACCGGACTGGTAGTGTACTAGGCACAGGACTCACCGGGTGTTATGAATAATAAGTAATCCTGGTGCAAATTAGTAAATTGGGTGAAGTTACCATAGCAACCTACAGAATTTTCCTTAACAAAATCATTTCCATTTGTGGCAGACAAATGTTTGCATTAGAATAGGGAGATGACGGCCGATACCGGCCTGAACTGTCATTTCTTTACAATATAGCTGTAGAATTTTTAATACTTTGCTTGTTTTGTTCATACAAACCTGATCCTGACCCCCCCTTATAAAATCTGAAGCCACTACACCCTTTAGAAAGAATGCAGCAGGCCTCTATGTCTGAAAATTAAACCTCTCCACTGGTTTCCTGCCAATGTTACTGGTCTAGTCTAAAGCACAGGAATGTGTGCTATTTAAAAACACAAAGGGCGCTGGGTTCGCTTTCTAGCTGTTATGCCCGTAATCTCTGTCCTCGGCCAATCCCATTATTATACCGCTGGCATTTAAACCCCCTCAATTACACCGATCATCAATAAACTCTTTGCTGAACTGAAAACATTTTATTACCATTACCATTTCCAAAAATATAAATGCAAGGTCTCAGATCACATGGGTTGCATCACTATCCAGGGGGCCTTTCAATACCTAGGGGCTGGTGCCTAGCGGGGTCACATGACCCTACACTACTAGCATGACGTACATCACAAGGCATTAAATGACTCCAGACAGGATGTCTGAAGATGGCATAGAAGTGAAATCAACACAGTAACTAAAGCTGCATCTCCCAAGGAGGATAGCGTGACATGAATGTGAGCCACTGAAGCGCTCAGATCTGCCCCCAATATCAAAGCCAAAAGTAACCTGTGTACAGAATAAGAATTCAGAGGTAAAATGAGCCAGGCGCATGATATGAGGAGCAAATGAGTGGTCGTGGTGTATGTGGCTGACTAATTCTCATTTTGCTGAACGAGCGTGCACTACTTTGGTTGAGAACAGTATTCATATTTGAGTATACGTTAGTACGGCTGGGAATGATCAGCGTGGTTAAGGATGGTCACTGAGTGCATCAGCGGGCCCAAGTACAACCTGTATGGTAAAGAGCAGTCAGTGTGCGGCTGATATTGCGTCAGTTTGGCTGATATTGATCAGTGTGAAAAGTGGCTAGGAGTGTGCATCAGTGTGCATGGCAGACACACCCAATATACAGTGGCAAGAAAAAATAAGTGAACCTTTAGGAATCATTTATGTATAAATTAGCTTTATAACATTATGTTTATTATCTATTATGTTCTTCAAACATTCACAGTGTGAGTTGAAAAAAAATGTGAACCCAATGCTAATCACTTCAACAAAAGCTAATAGGAGTCAGGGGTTAGCAAACCTGGAGTTCTGTCACTGAAACAGGGTTGGAGGTGTGTTTTAGGGCTAAAAAACAAAAAGGACTCAAACATTTTGAGTTTGCTATTCTCAAGCATGTGCTGATGTGAACCATGCCTCACAAAAAAGAAAACTCAGACCTACGATCAAGAATTGCTGATTTGCATAAAGGTTACAAATTCATCTCAAAGAGTTTACAAATTCATCAGTCCACAGCTAGACAAACTGTTTATAAATAGAGACAATTTAGTACCATGGCTACACTCCCTAGAAGTGAGAGCCCAGCCAAGTTGACTCAAAGGGCAAAACAGAATGTGCAATGAGGTAAAAAAGGAACCCTAGAGGCTTGAAGGAATAATTGGTACTGGTTAAAATCTTTGCTCACAAGTCACAAATATAGACAAACTTTAGTTGGAGAGCAGGGGCTTCCTCCGTGGTGTCCTGCCATTGAGGACTGTTCAACGCATACGGTAGTATACATTGAACAGTCCTCCATGGCAGGACACCGCGGAGGAAGCCCCTGCTCTCCAACTTAATATTGCTGTTCACAAGTATAGACAAACTTCAGTTGACTTACACCAGCTACTAATTAATACATAAAACATTATTCTATGGAGATTTTTAAACTACAAAAACTAAATATGAAAGATCCTGACTAAATTAAAAATGGGCACAGTGATCTATGGGACAAAAAGACTTATGGACATGTTCCACATAGTAATCTGTACCATAAAACACAGGAGTGTGGGACGGTATGTTTTTTCCATGGCACCATGACAGCAGGGAGAACACATACTTTATTTAAATCAAGTGAGGTTCAGAGTTTAGTATTTTTCTCAATTAATGTTCGCTTTTCGTGTTTGGATAGCATCCCACCCTTGAAAGGTTTTGCAGAAAACTGTTAAAAACACAAAATCAGACTTCAAAAGAAAGTATTCCTACCAGAAATGCACACAAACAGAGCCTAGTCAAATAAAACTAATCCTTGTGCTTTAATGAGCACCACAAATAGATCTGAGACAACACAAGGAACATTCCCCTTACGTAAGGAGACAAAGGACGAAGAAGAATGTATATTATTGTGAAACATATTAGCCAACAGGTCACGTAATACAAAACAAATGTGGGCAACTGAATAATAGTAAGTCAAGGACACGCATGCTAAATAAAGGGTCACCCCAAGACATCAGCAAGGTTGGGAGCTGTCCCACTGATGCATTTCTTTCAATAAAACAGGAGGTGTTTCTTTCAAACGGCACCCTTTGACTTTATTAGCGGCTGCTGCTCGTTTCACGGCAGGCACCAGCTAGGGGTAATCCAGTGACTGGAGGAGCTAATTAATGCCCCCTGGTGGTAGGGCTTAAGACTGCAACCTGCAAGCGGAAATGACAAGAGGTTACCCATTTGGGAAGAAGGTGGATGGGGAGCCAATGAACATGCGTATTGGTGGTTTTACAAGCAGGGACACCATGGACTCTTTATTCAGTAAAGATGGTAGCAGGCAGAGTATAGGGTCAATGATAACTTTATACCCACATACCAAAGCTGTTAGGCTGAACATTCTCTACAGCTTGTAGTAACTCTTTGAAGTAATATATTTCTACGGGTAGGTGACCTCATTTTCATTTGTTGTAGACATATTAGTCGTTACATGAAACAGATATGTTTCAGTAAGGAGATAGCATGTTGGTATGAAGAAAGAGGTTACCTTTCACCCAGGTAATCGCCAATCACAGTTTTATTTAGTCCTTCTCCTTTGTAGAGGAACTGTGCAATGTCCTCTGGAGTGTTCTGAAGTAAGTCATTCTCAATGAGAAACTGGATACCCTGTTAAATGGAACACAAACAGCAATGCTCACTCGAGAACCCAGCAAAATCATTTGCACCAATAGAGCCAAGAAATAGTGTACGTCAATGGTTAAAAGGGCCATTCAACCAGAACATTATTATTATTAGATTATCTTCAATACCATGTAAGACAGTGGTACACAAGACCTTTCTTGGATGCTACAAGGACGGTGAAGAATATGGCAGAAGCTGGAGTGGTTACTAAAGTGATTTGTAGAAAGTTTAAGCGATTAATAAAAAGTATTTATTTTTATACAATGAGGATTCCTGGAGTCCAGTGCTTTTAAAAAGTTGTTCAATGAGTGGAGACAGCAAGAAGTAAAGAAGCTGAAAAAACGCGTAATAAGGGAAAGCACAAACTATGTAACACATCTCCCCAACACTGCCCACGTTACTTATGAGGACAAAACCCTTCTTCAAAGGGTGTCACCAGGTGAGCAGCCAGCACATGAATAAGCTTAAGGTGTTTCCAGCTGTGCCAGGCTGTCAGACAGTCCATGCACTCACGCAGCCCTCTAATCTCTGGAACCGCAGGACCCGACAGGCAAGAATTAAGAGGCAGAAGGATCTAATCCTCAGCAGGAGATGCTGGGTGGCAGTGACTGCCCTGGAGTCTACGTTCTGCACAGACCTTAAAAGCGTGTCGGTAGTGAGTAGTAGGTGGCCTGCGTCCACAGAACCGGTCAGGGTAAGAACACTTTGTGATCTGTAATGTCTCTTGTGTGATAACCGATCTCCCGAGAACCGATGATCTGGAATGTTTTAAAAGCAATTCTTCCTCCTGCTAACATTTAGCAACAACCTGGCATTTTCTATGGGCTTACAGTACACCAAATAGGTCCAGGTACTTTTTTTTTCTTCTTCTTACCTTTTTGGGGTCCATGTTGAATTTTTTTCTTCCCATGGCAATTTGCTTATTTCTCTGTGTAGTTTTACTGTTTTATTAAATATAAAAAAAAAAAAAAAAAAAAAAAAAAGTTAAATGTTAGAAAGAAGATTCTCAGTCAAACAAATCTCACAAATTGCATGATCACATAACATGGTAAAAAGTTAACATTAATAGTGGTTTTATTCATCTGAGGGGCCAATGCCGGAGGGTTTCTCCTCCATCAAAGGCCAAGTCGATCCACAAAAACCCATGGATGATATTATGACGCGCACGTGACATATAGTGGAGAAATCCCGATGAGTAAAATACTATTTTTAAACATTACATCAATCAGACAAAAAACGTATTGGCCGAGAGTTAATGGAAAGGTTGAATAGATGGAAAAAAAAAGATAAAAGTGTAAAAGGACCAAGTTTCCCCAATAATTTTCTTGCTCTGCTGCACGTGTACAGGGTTTGGGATATCTCCCTGCCTCTTCTGCGTACAAGTTGGAGAAGCTATGGTTATTTTTCCAAAAACAATATAAAGAAACCGCAGTCCTTGTCACCTCTGGAGAGCGGATTTGCGTAGGTGCCTGGCTAGACACAAACAGCCCTGGGTGGAGAGCGCGAGGCACGCGGGTCCGGCCAAACACAGATAAATAAATGAATAATAAGTATCAGCGCTAATAAAATATACTACAAACTACACAACGGCCTCGGACTCCGAGTCAAACCCAAAGATTGGCGTCTGCCTGTAAAGAGCTGGCATTACCTAATCTACGCACTGCCCTAAAGATCTCGGTCTTCTTCAGCAACAGAGCAGATATAAGTTAAAGGGGAGGAATAATCATGTAGATCCCAGGAACAGCAAAGTTAGATACCTTTCCCCATAGCACACACAGGGGGGTTAATACATTGCTTAATTAGATATGTGACTACCGTTCACAGGCGTATTTAGAGTATACCACCATAACATGTAGGAAGTGACAGATCCATTTAAACAAACGAAGAGGCCTAGCGAGCTAATGATGGCATCACCAAGCACCTAAATGTGCAATTAAGCAGAAATAAAAACAGGCCTGATAACCAGAGTCTCCATTAAGCGTTTCATGAAACGATAAGCCCAGTAATTACATGCAATTCTGCTTCATTCACATTAACAGAGAAGATACTTTTTATTATTATTTTAAATTTTCTTCTCCGATGGGAGAAAGAAAAAAAAGAGTTCCAGCTTTTAAGCAAACATCTGTTAAAATAAGTTGTGAAGCCTTAACTACATGATCTCAGAAGCAGATGCCCCGTGTCCACGTCGCCAATGTTCCACTTACTGTGCCAGAGTGAACCATTTTATTTTAAACTTAACTGAAAAGATTCCCTTTACAAGATTCTGTTTATTTGGTTAACCTACTAAAACTAAGACTAATCCGTCAATTTACTGCTTTTTTTAAAAAAAATCATATAAAACACAAACTTTTAGGAAGAATTCCCTTTCCATGACGGCAAAAATAATGCCTACCTTTATATCACATTAGGTCATACATGACAATTTAGCGCTACTAAAAACTGAATGAGGCAAAATTTTAGGAGATTAAAGAGTTATTTCTGGAGAGGATTTGAGCATTACTATTAGGATTTATTGTCTTATATAGCATCATATTCTGTAGCGCTGTACAATGGGTAGACAGGACATAAGTATTATACAACATAACAATTAGACTGCTCAAATCACACATTACTAGGAATTAGGTTTCTAATCCAATATTTAGAAGAGGTATAACACGCAGAAATAGAACGTAGGCAGGTGCTTGTAGCGGAAGGGTATACAGGTATAAATCTTCTCTGGCTATTGCGCTATTCATACGCCAATACCGAAATATTCAACAGTAGAATCAGTATAGGATTCAAACACCATCCCTGTGTACAAATAAGCCAGATGAGTGTCAGGTTAAGGAAACTTTGTGGCTGGAACATACAATGTTGCAGGACCTGTAAACTCTGGCATCCCAACTATGGCTGAGAGTTATAGAGATTGTAGTCCAGCTAGAACAAGAAGGCTACTGATACCCTGCGTGAGCCAAGTAATTATACTTTGGGTTTTATTTGTACCCCGTAGCAGAGGGTGAATGTTTGCCCACAGAACGTTGCACTCACAAGAAAGGAAACCAAAAAAACTTACCTTTCTTCTACCGATGTCAAGTTATCGATTTCTGTCATCACCTCCGCAATTTCAAATTTCAGCCTCTGAAAAACAAATTAAAGAAAAAGTTACTGGCATCCGAGTGAAAGTGATCACCGCGGAGAACTGCAGAGGCTTGAAACTGACGGAATTTTTGCACGTACAAACGTTTCCCGGGATTAGCCAGGCTTAACCATCACAGAGGCGGCGAGACACACTTTAAAGAGTTTATATAAACCACCGATCAAACAGGAGCAATATAGAAAACTTCAAAAGCGGCAGACTTAACAACGTACTTGTGCGTGTGGGAGAAGAATTAGCAACTCGAACAAACTGCTGTGTGGTTTATAACAAAAGATTTTACTTTTCAGGGTAGTTGGGGAAAGTTATGATGATGATGTTGATGATCGCGGCAATTGGCGAGCCATGAAAAGTAGTAAAATGAAGTAGGGACAAGACCCAGGTGGGAACAGAAAGATACGCTCACAGACTTTGTACCGGGGTTCTTAAAGATCCTCCTTGGAGAGATCAACAGCTAACAGCGAGATCTGACATGAGTCATTGTAAATCGGGCCCCTGATTTCCCAGGAACTCCACACCCAAGCGGCTTTCTGATTCATTCACTCGCCCGTGCGGAGGCTTTTCAGTGGTCACACCGCGGAGTCATCCTGGCACAGCGCGTGATCCATGCCTCTTTAACCCTACACAGAAACACTGTTGCTATAAATGAGGCACTTGCCGCTTTGTTGTAATTAACGGGGAAACCGTGCCCAATTTGTTTCTTTTCAGGGGCACTGGAGTAAACAATGTTTCACTGTGGAACGGGGCTCATCCAGCAGCTGCCACCGGACATTTGCCTGTCTTCAACGTCTTCAACGTATAGGGTTTCTGAACCACTATGCTATTGTACAGGGGCATCAATATTTTATTTAAAAATTGAAAGTAAAAAAATGTTTCTGCCGTTTTCTGGAAGATTTGCTTTCTGTTTGTGGATGTTATTCTGAAAAATAAAAACTTGAAGGGACACTCCAGCCATCATATGCACTTTTATATATACGATAGCTGAGCGGCCCCCCTTGCAAATACATGGGAGCCTTTAGAATCCCCCAATGCATTTGTCTCTTTCCCAGCCTTCTAGCAACTTGGCCTGTGGGTGCTGCCTGCACTCACCTCTAGCGGCTCTGCAAGGGTTCCGGATGGTCTAAAAAGACCTTCGATGCATAAAAAGTATTCCCTTTGATTTCAAAGAGAGTACTTTCCTGCCATCAGAGGTACAAAAACTGCACCACAAAGGGGCTTCCAAGAGGTAAACACTTTATTTTGTTTGGGTTGAAGGATGCATGTACGGTACTTTAATATGCGTTCTTCATTGGTGAGGCTGAATTAGACACCTCCTCGAAATGCCAACAAGACAAAGCCTGAAGATGACCCGGCAAGGCTGGGCAGACCTAGCATATTAGGCTGGTGCAGAGGGTGCGTTGTGAGCCTGTCATGCAAAATACAAGGATTTGGGTAGGCGACAATGAAAAAACATGCAGGGACAATTATCTTTACCTTGGCTGAAATTAAGATTTTTTCACGAACTAATATTTCAAAGCAGAAGAGTCAGAGGCACAACATCAAATAAAACGAAGAATAAAACAAAAAAGAATTTTATACAATTCACAATTGCGAACCTTTCCTTGCATTTATTATCAAGGACGTTAGGGACGCTTTACTAAAAAGCTTAACTGGTCCAACAACAATCCCAAAGTGTTTATCATTCTTCATCAAAGGGGGGGTTCAAATCATGCCTCTTATAAACATGTAAAAGGCTTTTTTTTACCCATTGAGCACCCTATGAATGTGCAACGCTTTCCACTGTATTAAATACTCTGCTGAAGCTCTGAGAGTGATCAACCCACCTGAAAATGGGCAAACCAAGACAGATTCTCCAAATTATACATCATATACCTTACCTCGATATCATCTATAAGTTCTTTCTTCCTCCGCCGTATATTCAGCAGTTCCTCACGCTCTTCTGGAGAAAGATCTTCAGGCACTGGAGAGAGAGAGAGAGAACATAAATGTCATAATACACCAGAAAGAGGAACGACCACTTCCTTCACACGTAAAACCAAAAAGCTTCACTCCAGAAATAATCATGCTACAGATCAACAAATTGAGACCCGATTGGGTTCCGTAGCTCTCTCTAAGGTGCTGTTCCTCATAGTCTTTTGAATGTTTCCCTTATAATTAAATGCTGCACTAGAAACATAACTTCTGTTACTACCCAATGACCCAAAAATAATTCACACAGATGATTCTGTAATGAACATTTTGCCTCATTCATTCAAGCATTGGGAACGCTTAATTATCGCGTGGCACAAAAGCCGTGGAGGTTGTTGACGTACAAAGTAAAACTGTAATTAAACCTTCCTAAGAAATAATAATATGTATAAGAAGTATATGGGGAAACAGCTTCTTGATCCAAGGAGAGATCTGACTGCCATTCTGGGGCCAAGAAGGAATTTTTTCCACCCTAGTTTGTTGCAAAATTGGAAAAAGAGCCACAAACTGGGTTTTTCTGCCTTCTTTTGTATCAACAGCAATTAACAGATCTGAGAAAGGCTGAACTTGATGGACGCATGTCTTTTTTCAAGCCTCAAGCCTGTGTAACTATCTGCTAATGAATGCAAGCCTTAAAGATCACTTTTAAAAGGGCAAATGTTACCATTGTATAAAATTGCTTAACTTCAGTTCTTTATTCTACCCATAGCTTGTGCGATGTGTATGTCGATCCGTTTCGGAGATATTTGGTTATATATAGAGATATATATATATATATATCTATATCTTCCTTTGTGGTATTGAGATTTCTCGTGTGAACTTTAAACCACTTTAGCACAAGTCGAGCTGCAAGGAAGCACAGAAGGCGATGTGCAGGCTTTAGCGGTAACAGCGGTTGACATCTTCATGGTATATATTTCTGTATTACTCAGCTGCAGCACACGTAGCATCAAAACGCAAGGCTAATGCCGACCTCCTGGCCTTTACAGGAATCAGACTGACATTGTTAATGTAAAGCGAGATGTGACCGTCCGTTCAAAAAACTTTTACATAAAATTCCATGTTTGATAACCAAGGTCTGGCTGCATTATCTTCTAGACCCTCGTTTACCGCTACAGACTTTCAATATGCATACAGATGTGATTAGTATAAAAGATTAATGTTAGTACTTCTTTAATATCCATCTCTTCATATTATCTAATCGAGGGACTTAGTCATCAACACTGGCCACGGCATCATAATGTTATCTGAGCGGTGCCGCGGTAGAGCCCTTATTGAGACAAGACTACTCCCAACAGGCAAATTCCGGATGAGTTTATTATTTAAACACGAAAATGAACTAAATGTTGGGTACAGGAGTCAATCTCGTGATGTCTACCATACCTCGGGAAAAAACGGGGCAAAAATATATAAAGATGTGTATATAAATATGTTCTCGGATGAATACTGTGTTGTTCAACGGACCGCAGGGCAAAGGGGAGAAAGCAGGTTCTAAACTCAACTTCAATAGAAGTCAAAGGAACTCGGGTCACATGGTCTCTGGGGTTTGTCCCCAAACACACGAGTCGGCAGGAGAGTTGGGGTCACAACACATTGAATTCCTTATGATTTAACGGTATTATATCCCATTGTTCAACCTGCGGGGTGACTTTAGTTATGCTTAATATACGGGCAGCTAAGCATTGAGGTTGGTCCTTCATAACATATAGTAAAGCCAGCAAGCTGAAACCTCAACTTGCCTGCCAGTTCCCACATTAGTGAATAATCCCCTCTGTGTAAGCTGCCGCACACATTATCTTGCGTATACATTTTCTATTTAATGTGATTTATGTTAGCTATGTAGCGAGCAATGGGTGGTTTAGACAGCTTGTGTAACGAGTCCATTCTGTACTGGACCTATCTGGTCCACATCCAGAAAAATACTACATGAGTAAAACTTAGCTGTTCCCCTCACTACTCGCTCCAAAGAGCAAATGTTCATTTCTCAATAAACCCTTTTCACAAGCCATAAACAGGTGTTTTGGGAAAGGGCTTCCAAGTGGACCTCCGACGTACCTCCATGGTGCCCAAGAGAAGAGGCCAAGGCATGTTTCAGCGCCTGGTAAATGGGAGTTGGTTAGTTGTTTTTCAGGAATGTGCCCTGGAAATAAAGTTGATATCGGAACGCTTGGCTGGAAGAGCGTGCCAATTATTGTGGTCTGTGAAACATTCATGACACTTTCCGGGGGCTTTTGTCATTAACACTTTCAAACGGTCAAAATAGAGCTCTAGGCCTACGCCATCCAGCCTCTCCAAGGGCGAATTAACAGGCAAGAAAGAAATATTGTGTAATGAAATTAGCCGGACTCAACGCAGTTCTTCAAGTCACAAGATTGAGTTACTGAGAAAGCACAATTGCCATTTACGTGCCTGCTTTTCCTTCCTTCCTATTACAGGCCCTGCTGGAAATCCACCCACATATGCTTTTTCAAAGCAGCCTCTCAGTTGCAGAAATCCCCCCTTCTCGTTTCCCACCAGTTGAGACGGTTCTCAGACACAGGGTGGGTTCTGCGCTGGGTCTGGATTAGGTCGTCTGGTGTATGGGAAACAGCTCTGTGATTAAGGTCAGGACCAGCCCTGAGATCGCCCACCCAGGCATTTAACACCAGACTGGTCTTAACAAATAAAAACCTCCACAGATCAGGTTAGCGGCTTGTAACGTTCTTCTGTGACGCTGTGCAGAGGGGCCGTGCTAATTGGAGTTTTTCTTGTTTATGGAAACCATTAAACCAGACATATCAAACTCAAATCAAAGCAATTTATAGCAAAGACGGACTGCAAAAAGACACATTCCAGTGTCTGACTCGGAGTCGGGCTACAGTGTCATGTTTTTAGAAAATCTAACAATGATTTAAAAAATAAAATAAAAAAAAAAGTATTTCTAAAAAGTGTTCAAATGTTCCACAATGCTTTTAAGTACAACACTATATGCAACAGGAGTATCATAAAATAATGGAACCCAATTAATTAATTGCATCTCAATATCCTTACAGTTGGCTTACGCTATGCTTGGACGTGGCCCTAGGGAGCGTACACGGTCCAAGGGCGCGCAACTCAAGCCCTCGGGGCTGCAAACCGGCCACATGTTGTGGATAACCCAGCCTGAGCACTGATTTCGCAATAAAAAAAAAAAAATCATTAAAACTACCCCTGTTTGTGGCCATCAAAGACTGCAGTTACGTACCCTAGGAAGCCCAATAACGATTGCTGTGGCTCATGATAATCCCTACGCATTTGCAAGAGACCCTGGGCAATGGCTCAGGTTTCCTTGTGGTTAACCCTCCTGTAACTCATGATGTTAGATAGCAAACCCATAGTTATAAGTATTAGACTATGCACAGTAAGTGAGTTCCACTTACTGTGCATAGTCTAATACTTATAACTATGGGTTGCTATCCAACATCATGAGCACCTTTCATTTTGCATTAGACTAGGAAACGGAACAGTCCTATGTGACAAGCACTCATGGGCACAATGTGAGGGGGATAAATGTCATCCACTTCTAACTGTCAGGAGATAATTCCCCAGTATCAAGAAGTTATGTCCTATGGTGTGAAAAACATATCGCTGCACAATTGGCAACTTATAAAAGAAGAACGCCAAGGACACACTGTTCCCAAATAGTCCATTCCAAGCAATAGTTACAATACAACCGATAACATCATATAAAAATAAGGAGTTTAAATACGCTGGTATAGCAAAGAAGGGGGTCTACTAAGACTCCCAAGTGCATGCACAGAAAGCGCTCCCAATGATTTCAATGGCGAGAATCCTCAGACCACAGAGGTCATAGGAAGCTGCAGCTTCTCCCAAAGGCAAGTCAATGTTTTATTGTACATTTTTTTGTAACGTTGAACAATACATATGAAAGCAATGCATTACTTGTTTAGGTGGCTCCCAGGGACTATTCAACTTGACAACATAATACTGCAAATACAGCTGCTCACAGGGTCTACACTTACGGTGGGTTTTAACACAAACATTTGTTTTTTTCACAGCATATTTACTTGGTATACTGAACTGTAAAAAACTATTTTGAAAATAAAACCGATCTGAACGGGGACAGGCTTCCCCAAGAGGAACCCTGTGAGTTCCTAACCGCTATCATTAGGAAATCGGGAGTTTAAGCATCGGTTTTGTATGGGTATGCACATTTTCATAGATTCATGCAATTTTACAGTAAGCAAAAAGGAACTAAAATTGAGAAGTTATGTATCATTTAAACAGGTTTTGCAAGAGTCCTGGGAATATATAACAGAAAGAAGAAGAAGAACACAACCGAACAGCTATAACGCTGTGAAACTGCAGCACCCCAGAGCCTCCTTCAGGATTTGGTTTGGGCACACGTTGGCTCAGAGAAGACCACACAGGACAATGGATAAGAAGCTCCTGTCGGCCACGGATCTTTTCCTAAGCATGTTTTGTATAGCAAACCACCATGTAGCGGGTGTTTGAAGTGAGGCTTGGGCTGTCAACATAAAGGGGATTCATTGCTGCACTTTGCTGGTTGATGGTGTTGGGTCAAGTTACCATACAAAGACTCCCTTCACTTAAACCGCTGCTTCCACCTTAAGGCAAAGATCAAGAGAAAAACATGCAGCCATCAAAAGTCTTTTTTTCGACATTTTTTTTTTTTCCAAAACTTGAAGTTTGTCCAGTCAATCCTAAAAAAAAAAAAAAAAAAAAGAAAAAAAAGAAAAAAAAGAGAATTTTACTCCTGGAGGCAACATAATGATCTGTAATGGAAAATCTGGCAAGTGTACGTGTAAGTGAGCATGCTGTGATAATAATGCTTCGTGTCTACACGGGCTTTTCAAAGCCTGAGGAAAGGCTGCGTGGACCTAAAACATAAGAGCTGCCGCATGTTCACAACATAATGTACCTCCGACGTTTCCCTCCGTAGGTGGACGGTCCCCAATTGGGACCTTATTGCATCTGTACTAGCTTCACCTCCGTATCATCAGACTTTTCCGAGAACTCAAAATGTTTAGTGCTTTTGAGTGAATCCCAGGGTGATGTAAAGAATCCGAAGAAAAAGTGTTTATAAATGTATACATTCTCTATATGCTCTTCTACGTGTCATACTCATGACTTAACGCCTCAGCTGTTTCCTTCTAGAATCATGCGACCAAAATGTTAAAGGGAAGCACGTGCATGGTCAAAAAACCTGGCAGGACAGTAAAAACCTTTTACGAGGACGCAATGGCATCTTAAAAAAAGGAGTCCAAGTGGCTGATGCAAAAGCTCCATAAAGAATTGACGTATTATGGACACACCTAACCCAGCAGTAACAACAGTAACAAGAGTAACAGTCGCTTATCACTATGTACACAAAAAGAAGTACTCTGTGAATTCAGGCTCTTAACACATTGTTCAGGCTTACAGCTAAACTCCAAGGGACATAGCAAGTAAATCTTCTACTAAAAGCTGGATTGGGTTTACATCCCTGTGTCCGACCCCAGAAGACCACTTGGAACCCAAGGTCCAGCACCAAGGTCCATGACCTAACACTGCTTACGTCCACAGCTCGACACACTTCATACACGAGTGATTGTTTGCAAGTATACAGAAAATGGCCCGGCCATAAGCAAGAGTGAAGAATACAAGTCAGCGTTGTAAGGACTGCAGCTCTGTTCATCTATAAGCCTCATGGATTGAGTGACAAAATATGGCCATCTTTATGGGGGGGGGGTGCCAAAACAGAAACTCCAGACAGTGTTTACTGGTACAAAACAGCCTTGGCCATGATGGGGTTAATGCATAGGTTTATTTGGTGCACTGAATAGTAAACCGTAGGATTGGGGAAACTGGCAAATCCCATTTAAATGGCTGGTTGACCGTTGATGTCCTTTTAAGGTGGACTTTGTTGATTTGACAATTATAGTTTGCCGTTTTATGTTGGGATTTATTCAAAATAATAGGAGAAAAAAATGACTCCTCTGCATCCTCACTACAACGTTTAACAGCCACCGCGCATGTTCAGATAACATCTTGCTGGGTTTTTTCACGTTTTACCAGTTTAACCTCTTTGCACATTTCACGCTGGATCACTGAAGCCGTGCTGTTTATTTAAGTACATTCTTTCACAGGAGAATTCCCCGTAAAGACCAATGGCCGAGGATCACAGAGACGCCTTCTGGGTTCAGCACCAGGGCGCGTCTCATTCAGTCAGGATGGGTCCAATAGGCTTAAAACTACCACCAGCCACGTACATAGGGGGTAGCGTAAATAAGCTTTGGCTGGTTGAGAATGAGGGGGACAGCAGCCCACCATGGGTGCCATTGGTTGTTTAATCGCTGTCCAAAAGAAAAAATAACCCCACTGATTGTTCAGACTTAGTCTGGATTCCCCTGGTTGGGTACATATTAAACTTTCGAACCACAAGGTGCCTCCAGTTCTGGCTGAAGGGAACATACCTCTCAAGTATCCCTGCTTAAGCTAGACAGTCCCGCTTTCGAACCCTCATCCATTTGTACCTTTTCCATCCATGATGTCCCCTTTGCGGAGGGGCTACTAGTCATATCATAGTGTTCTATAGAAATGTAGAAATAGCAGGAAACTTGTTCATAAGCTAAACAGCTCAAATCAAAGACATCTCTAACCACCTTCTTCGTAGTTCCATAAATAGCGATCAGTCACATAAAATATCTTGTGAAAGCCCTGCAGTCCAACCGCACCCTCTAAAACAAAAGTGTCTCTCCTTCAGAGACTCTTGTTTAAAGAGACACTCCGGCGCATGCACTTTAATGGATACTATAGCTGTGCGCTCCCTTTGGCAAATATATGGGGGGTCTGCAGAATGCCCCCCTATGCGTTTGCACCTTTCCGAGGCTCCTAGCTTTTATGTGCCGGAGGTTTTAGGACGAACATCTCCACGCGCGAGATAAACTTATTGCTGGCGGAGAGAACGCTGTGGGTGGGGGGTCAGACCCCTGTGGGCATGCATGGAAAGTACACCTATGGATTTCAATGGGAGTTCTTTCCTGCCACGGACTGACAAGGTTATTGGATTATAGTGCAATCATGGCAAACAATATAATCACTGCACCTTTGTATCTTTCAAGTCAAGAGGAAGATTAATGAAGGTGGACCAACACAAAATCTGCCACAAAGCTTAAGAACGAGAGTATGGAGCAATTACCATGGAAACCAAGAAAATCCTCAAACAAAAAAAAAAAAAAGAAGAAGGTTTTTGTACACATCACCTGAATATCATGACAATTCACATTATCTGATGTATTCCTTGCCCTACACAGTCCCGGATACCAAGGCGGCCATCCTCTGAGGGACTTTCCCTTTAACCAAGCACCTCTTCTACGGAGATTCTCTACAAGTTGGAGCAGATCAGACCCAGATGAAGCGTCTCTTCCCACTGCTGTTTTACAGATTAGTTTTTCAGGGGGAAGACAATTAGTTTCTAGAGAAGCTGTAATTACCATTTAAGCGATCACAATAGCTGCACAAAACACTGATGGTACAGGAACGCTGTGGGGAATGTGAGAGGAAGCAACAGGTGAACTCATACATTAATTTTTATATATATACACACACACACACACACACACACACACACATACTGTATAATATAGATATACACACACACACATATATATATATATATATATATATATATATAATATCTGTATATCTATATTATACACACACATTGTGATATATATCTATCTATCTATCTTATATCTCTATCACAAACACAGTTTCAGCATTCTTCCAGGCATCCCTCTCTCACACGTCACTTTCTCCTCCCCGATCCGTGTTGGAGTTTGGATGCTGGCTGATTATATCAGTGTTCTATATCCCTAAGAGTCACAATAATACGTCTAGAAATAGAAGGAATTATGCAAATATGTATTCTTCTTATAAATGGCTTCATAAAACTACTATGAACGGGTCACAAATTGACACAAAAAAGCACTTTTGGCTGTTTGTGATGTAAGGAGGATTGGTTGAGTGTGAGCACATGAAATAAAAGTGTCCGGATGATCTCCGCCATCTCCGGGGGCCGGCGTTTGGCATTTAACGAGCAGCGTGCCTGCTGATTAGGATGGGTGCCGTCCCTAGCAACCAAAAGGGGAAGAAAAAGCTGACCTTTGACATTCGGTTACAGGAAACCTAAATCTAGAGCGGCTTCCATGATACACGACGAACCCGTTCGACGCCTCCCTGCACACACTTCATCTGCATTCTCTCGTGTTACGATCTTGTATTTCGGGTTTCGTTTGAGGCAGCACTCCAATTACACTCACTCTAACGTAAAGCTACAGCCTGACTTACACCTTCTTAAAATAAATACGGTATACAACAGGTTTACAATTCCCTTTTTATGTCTACACACAACCTTTCAAAAGTTTGGGGTCACTTAGCTGTTTTCATGGAAACCGTGGACATCATTGCAAAAAGGTTGATCAATGATCACGAAGCCTTTTAAATTTAAACTGAGCGAACACAACGTGCCATTGGAACACAGGAATGATGGTTGCCGAAAAAGGACTTCTGTACGCCTATGAAGATATTCTATTAAAAAAAAAAAAAAAAAAAAAAAAAAAAAATCGGTTGTTGCTTCTCATCCATTTCAATGGACAAAATCTGTCAAAAACAAGAAGAGCATTTTCGAAGTGACCCCAAACTTTTGAACGATAGTGAACATAACACTCAATCTGCAGTATAATTCCAGGTTACTAACAATAGTATTTTAAAAACTGACTCACTGGAGGAGAACGTGGAATATTCAGACTGGATCTAGAATAGATACACAAGAACATTTAAAAAGTATTCCTTAAAAGGGCTGGGAGTAGACTGGGAGAAGCACAAGTTTGTCAGTTCTTGAACACGTATGATTGAAATATCTGGCAATCCGCAAACCAGTTTAAAAGTGGGCACCCTGTATCCCAGTATATCAGGAAAGCGTGGGGTTTACTGGTTTTAAAAGGCTCGTTGGTATGGGGGTCTCTGTATAAAGGTTCGGCTTTTGCCCTTCAACAGCTTCTCCTTTTCTCATCCACATTCGCCAAGACAGACCAGCAGAGACACCTTCGGCTGTTTTTCAATCACCAAACACTCTGCAGAACGAAGACATTTGTCCAAAAATAATGGATTTCTACACCAGACCACAGCAGAACACTTCATCAGAAAGCTTTATTTCAATGCCGCCTCTCTGCCAGCAGCCCAAACCCAGTTAGCAGCCGAGCCTAACTACATCTCCAATGTGGTTTAGTGATGGGTATGTCTACACCAGCAGAAAACGATCTCAGTACAAGCTGTATTTAATGGATGCCGCATGGCAATAAAAACATTGTAACCTGTTCCTTTTGCGCAAGCGAGTAGTGCTTGGTTGGAAATAGATGGGAATTAGTCTTAAATGTTGCTGATGAGGCATAAAACAGGATGGGGCAGAAGCTGGTCCCTCATTATTTTTCCTAAAAAGCGGGCATGGGACCTCTACAGGCTCAGGTAGACCTTTAATGCAGGAGTTAAACATATTGTTTAGTGATTTATTAGCAGCTTGTTCTTTAATGTTAGGAAAAGGGGTAGCAGCTCAGGTCCCAGACGATGGTGGAAAAAACAAAAAAACATGGTTCACCAAACCACCACGTGCATCCAGTCAACCGGGGGTACAATGTCGTTGGTTTTACTTTTCTTCCAGCATGCAGACTTTTAGAAATACTGTATGTGGCAAAATAATGCAGAAAAAAAAATAGCCTATGGGCCCTCAAAAGGAAAACTTGCATGTGGCTCATTACCGTTTCAGGTGGCCTTACTCTCCGCATTACTGGAAGAGCCTGGGAATTCTCGTCCCAGAGGTTAAGTGACTTTCTCCGCTGGTGTGTCAGCGAATGGCCGCTTTCAAGTTACTGAAGAAAAGGCAAACTGAATAAAGATGATGGCCAGGGGCCATGTACACGGTTTGTACCTAGTAGATATTACACTGCATTTAAATGAAGAGATGGACCAACATCTGCATGCAGCATGCAAAGCGATGCCCTCACTTAAATAAGGTCTTTCCACTGCTGAAGGAAACTAAAATTCTTGCCGGCTTGCAGCAACGAACAACTTTTAGTGGAAACAATGCGACCCGTCACATCTGAGCTACAAATCTGTATCAAACTCCTTTTAATATAAAAACATCCCTTTCATGTCTTTCCACGGTAGATATCCGATTGGCTGCGGATCGTGTGCAGGGCACCGGGCAGTTCCCCCGTAAATCTGCTCCATCTCCTTCCGTAGGAAACCAGAATTGGACGGCAAGCGATCAAAATGTCGTGTGGAAGGAAATTCAGGGTGTGCCCCGGCTAACGCGTCGGGTTATTTTCCATCATACCGAGGAACAGTAGTTAGCAAAAGCCGATTTTAGCTAATTCCTCTAATAATACAATCGGTGCTCCTAACAGAGAGGCACAATCATTCAGAAAGGATGGCAAGTACTTCAATATAAATTCATAATTGGTGGGGCACAAATATATCCATTTAATAGATTAAAATGGGGAGGAATTTAAAAACCTGGGGGAAAAAAACAATAAAAAAAAAACCAAAAAAAACCCCTTTCCTCGTGAACAAGGCGAAAAAAAAAAAAGACGTTTCTGTTCGTTCCGTGTATTGTGATGGACCCAAAGCAAGCAACAATAAGCATCTGGGTAAGATTTAAACATACCCTGCATACTTTCACGAGAACGGGGGGGGGGGTCTACCTCTGATCCACAAGACTCTTGGTGGATTTCTCGGCAAAAAACAAAATGTTCATTGTTTTAAACCTGTTAACCAGAAAAACCTCACAACCGTCCAGATTACAGCACTACGCCGATGGAGTTGTCATTTTCTTCTTCTTTTGTTTCCAAAAAATGGGGGGGGGGGGGGGGGGGGGGACAGATTCGACAGAAGGAAAAAATATATATATAAAAAAAAAAAAAAAAAAAAAGGAAGAATATTAAAATCCAGAAAATTCAGAGAGACGTTCTCTGCTCAGCAAGGGGTCAGAAACTGCAGTCAATCCCATATGGAACCCTAGAAGACATGCCGATTCCACCGACAGAACCTTTAAGCTTAACCGATTTTAGTAATTCTTTGTAATTTCCCAAAATAAAAGAATACAAGTTAAGCTGCAAACAGGGGCACTTTCACACTGAGCGCTGCATTTAGCTAATGAAACCCACACTCCATGATGAGAAATATTGGAGCCTTAAGTTCCTTTCCCCCCCCCCTAATTTTAATTGAGGAAGCACGCTTTCAATATCATAGTTTCCTTTAGCCTTAGTCTATATTTAGCCATGCGTTTTAAAGGAAAAACAGCTTTGTTTTCCAAATGCGAACTAGATTTCTATATCAGGACCTGGAGAGAAGCTATTAGAGAAAAAAAAAACTGGCAGAAAACAAATGTGTAGCATTATTAGCATGAAAAGAATTCACTGAAATTGCCATAAAGGCATAAAAAAAAATAAAGATCAAAGTCTGACAAGACTGCAAACCACATAAACACCACAACAATGTATTTATAGCAAACAAAACAAAAAAAGGAAGTCACGTACTTTTCTTTCCAATTAATTCAGATATACCTTCTGCTATTAAACTTCTCTTGAAGTTACGTTGCAGCCATTGTATACGCTTTAATGCATATGATGGAAAAGTCACGCTAGACTTTTGCGTGGGTCACCTTTGCAGATTTCTATAGAATCCTCACACATGCGTTAGCTTCTCCTTCACCACCCCAGGTCCTAGGTTTGCAAGAGATATGATCATCAAAACACTTCACGTCTACGTGGTATACTAACCACCATTATGTCAACCATTGTAGAGACCCCCTGTTTGCACACGCAGAAAGCGCTCCTATTCATTTCTCATATGGTACTTTTCGTTGGGGAGGTTGCATGGGGCACTTGAGTATCCCTTCAAACACCAACCACACCTGGTAGTGAGGGAGACATGCAGACAATGACTAGCAAGCATTGTACTACACGACCTGTGAACAACTTCACCCAAGACAACAAAGTTTTATTTTGTGTGTGGAGGGAGGAGGGTCTTCGTAAACACTTTGAGGGTTCCCATATCTGTGCGGTGGAGTAAGATTGAACATTCAACTGTGGACCACCTGAGCCATCAAGGTGAACACCAGACCTCTCAAGCACACAGAAGACGACAGATCCACCATTCACTGTGGTTTCAACGTCTTTATTGAACACTGAGGCAAGACATAGTTTTATGTAGCAAACTTGGTTTAAGAGAAAGTAGTTCTATATATAATCCGGGTTAAAACCAGAAACAAGAAAGACCGGTAAAGAGGATATATTCAACCACTAAGTCTTCTGATTGCAGAGCACTACAGAATATGGTGCTTTATATTTAAACCTTTAAAGACTGGTTCTTACGATAAAGAATCCTCAAATTAAATAACGGCACACAAGCCAATCCTCAGCAGGACAATTGTGACCCCCCCCCCAAATATAATTCCCCTTTAAGATAAAACACACAGCATGATTCGATAATGCTTTTCCCACAGTAAAAAAAAAAGTAAGTTTCCCACAAAAGGATGTTTTAGGTCCTGACACAGATTTATGGATGATTAGAAATCAACAAGGATTACGGAGATGCTTCGCACGGCCAAGAAATTAAAATCAGTTCCATGTGTGGAGACGCTGCTGCAGATCTGACAGCCGAGACACCGGGGAACGAGAAACCGGAAAACCGAGAGGCATCTTTATTTGCCATCGGAAGATGAGTAATACAACTACGATACGAAGAGCATCGTCAGCGAGGAAGTCTTTATAACTTAGCTTTTAACTCTTATTTTGGTCATTTGATTTTTGACAGTCTATGGGGCAAGAGGGGCAGATGCTTACGGCGATGTGTGAGGGGTCTGGCAGCAATGTCCCTGCACCCCCACCTTCCAGAAGCAGATGAGACTTTAGCAGGGGACGGGAGGTCAAATTCTGCCCCAGTTGCCTGGAGTTCTAGTAACGGCTTTCCTGCCTGGACCAAATTCACTAAACTGGTTTTTTTTCACCCCAAAAAAAGTCATAAAATACGGTACACATTAATCACGGCTTATGTAACCAAAGGGAAGCTCTGCGTCTGCTGTAAAACAACTCCTTTGATGATATGTCAGCACAAGGTACACTTTCCTTGGTGAATTGTGGGAATTGTAGTCGTATGGCTGCTGCGGAGTGCATGGGTTTATCTAAACAGATCCAGGCTGCAGAACAATCATTTTTCATCGCGTTCGTGATACGTTTCCCTGCAACCTCGCGTTTTTTTTGCTGCACTTATCCCACGCAGCGATGTGCGAAACTCGAAAAAAGGTCAAATACATGGAGTAGGGTTTTTTTGGGGGTTTTTTTACTCCCAACATTATAACACTTTAGCTTCAGTCTTGGCTTCAAAACTAAACGCAGGGCATCAGCAGCACAGATGGGGAAAAAGCTTTTTGTTTTTCTTCTTTTACAAATCCGTAACAGAATTATTTACCGCAGGGAGAGAGGTTGTTTTTTTTTATATTTTAGCCACCGCATGATATCACGTTCCAGTATTAAGAATATATTCTCATTAAGTCACTGGGTGTAACCAGACTCGGCCGCTGGATCTCAGAACGTGCAAATGGATGCGAGGGTGGAATGGATTATAGATAATTGAATTAATTGTGCTCACTCTGCTCAGCATGCACAAATCATTATGTGTTCTGAATCTACTTTAAAATAAGAGGTATTTGTAATGCAACAAGCCCACCAACCCTTCCTAAACGTTACACAAATTTCAACGCAAGATCTTTTATCTTTCAGACTTCCATCTATGTTGTTGCCCGGCAACAGCATAACGTTCGTTGGTTAAAGGGACACTCCAGCCATTGTATGTACTTTAATGATTATGCCAGCTGAGAGTTTCCTTTCAATTATTGTTTGTGTTCCCCTGTAAATGAACAGAGGGATTCTAAAGAGCCCACCCTTTGCCTTGCCTCCTAGGCTTGTAAAATACACGTTTGGGCAAACACATCTCTTGCTTGCCAAAACACATGATAGCTCCCGTGTCAGTTTGCATGCGAGAAGCAGGGGCTTTAACGAGACCCCCCAAATGTATGAATGGAAAACGGTCACCGACTCCGGCTCTGGAGCTACAGCTTCTCCTAAAGGTATGCGCTTTTATTGCTTTGTTCCTACATGTTAAGTAATGCATAACAAAATACTTAGAAAGCATTCAATTCGATAAGCCAGGGCTCGACAAATCCCAGGCGCCAGGTCGCCATGGCGACAGAATTTTGTCCTGGCGCCTAGGTGTTTGTCAGCCTGTTACAGCCACAAAAAATTGTCACGCGGGGGCGCTGCTGCTGCTGTCTGCCCAGGAGTCTGGGCAGACAGCACAGCCACTCAGAGCCCGCCCCCGAGCCTGAGATCACTCCCAACGGAGTGATCCTGTAGGCTGAAAACGCGATTGCAGGAAAACCAGCAATCGCGTTTTCAGCTGCCAGCCTGCCACAGGCAGCTTCAGGGAAGGTGGTTGAGTGTTGATTGGGTCCCCACACAAGTGTGGGGACCTGACACAACATCCCCCCTGCTGCCTGATCGCTCCATGAGAGCGAAAGTGCAGCGTTAACCCCTTCAATGATCGCGGCATTTTAGGGGTTAATTCCTGTTTTGTACGAGGCTCTGCTGCTGGTGGTCTGCCTGGAAGCCCAGACAGACCAGCAACAGCAAAAACGAGCCCCCACCAGCCCTTCGATGATTCCTATAGGCATGGAAGCCTACAGCAGTCATCAGAGAGTCCCCCCTGCAATGGCTGGTCTATAGACCAGCAATTGCGTCCCAGCTGCAAGAGGCAGCTTCAGGGACAGGGGGAGAGGGTTCTTTGGTCTCCACGTGAGTCTGGACACCAGCCCCAACCCTCCCCTGCTGCCTGATCGCTCCATGAGAGCGACAGTGCAGCGTTAACCCCTTCAATGCCACAATTGTGTATGACACATTTGTGGAATTGCAGGGGTTAACATTTGTCCCCACAAGCTTGTGGGGACTAAATATCAGTCAATGCTGTGCTCCAATGGAACATCAGC